>VXBQ01006393.1:0-13995 GCA_013400175.1 Phainopepla nitens | reverse complement strand
AAAAAAAAAAAAAAAAAAGGAGCACTCGGAGAGCAGAGGCAGACACGAAAACAATTTTCCCATCTCCCCAGTGAATATCCCCAATTCCTGCATTAAATGCTCAGAGTAGCAAATCCAAGCTATTCAATTGTCTTCCACAACACAGAAACTGTCAGGCTGATCTTGAGGGTGGAATCACTGTCAACTTTTCAGGCTATTAAGCTGCTCTCTGGAAGAGATTTGCTCAAAGACAAGCAAAGCAAAGCAGAAGATTCAGACAGGTAAGAGACACCTATCCATTGCAGGAGATGAGCTGCTCCAAATGGATCTGACAAGAAGGAAGAACATAAGAAAAGCCAGGAGAAAATGGTAAATTCACCCCTATTGAGTTTCAGTGTTGCTTTTGCCAATTTCTAGGGGAAAAAAAAAAAAGCAACATTTTTTGGGATTGTTTAAAAGGTAGGGTGAGCCTGATGAACCAGAAATTAAATGAGCCATTTAACAAGGAGGTCAAATGTCTCCTCCCTCAAGTAAAAAACAAAGGTCGGGGGGTGGAAGGTGTTAATGTGGAACATAGAGATGAAGCAGGTACAACAACTCTGAGATTTTACCACTTCATTCAGTCCCAGAAGGGGTTGGCTTGGAAGGATGTTAAAGCCTATCCCATTCCATCCCCCTGCCATGGGCAGGGACACCTTCCACTAGCCCAGGTTGCTCCAAGCCCTGTCCAGCCTGGCCTGGAACACTTGCAGGGATGGGGCAGCCACAGCTGCTCTGGGCAACCTGTGCCAGGGCCTCCCCACCCTCCCAGGGAGGAATTTCTTCCCAGTAGCCCATATAACCCCACCCTCTGGCAGTGGGAAGCCATTCCCCCTTGTCCTGGCACTCCAGGCTCGTCTGCAAGGGTACAACCAGCAAAAGAGGAGGGCAGCGTCCAGAGGCAAAATTCAGGCTGAGAATAGGAAGGCAGTGAGCCAGAGTTGTGTGACAGCATCTCAAAGAATGGCTCCCACACTCGGGCTTGGATTCATCAGGATCTGAGAAGGTTTTGGGACAACTGGAAGCCTGTACAAGAACAAGGACTGAATGGATCAAAACAGCACCAGGACAGTGGCCCCTGCAATCAAAATCAAAGGCTCCACTGCAGAGGAGGAGTAGAGAAAGCCAGCAGATCCAGAGAAGAGTATATTCGAGGAGGATGCATCTTTGGGGGGAAAGAAGGTGATTCATAAGAGCCTCATCTCCTCAAGAACTCCTACACATGGGACAAGGATTAGCCATGTGAAAATCCACAGCTAGAAAAAAATCAACACAGTGCAAGACAGATGGAAAGACAAAAACAAGGGTCAGGAGTGTTTCTTCACAAATGCTGGAAGTCGAAAGATATGATGGAAAAACTCAAATGTCTGGTTTGCAAGTGGACATAGCAAGTTCATTCAAAACACAGTGCAGAGTAGAGGAGCCACTAGACATTAAAAAAACACAAGGACTAAGCAAACATTTAGAGGACCATTTGAGCAACTCTAGTTTTTTGTGTCAACAAGAAATCCCCTGTAAATCAGAATGACAAGTTTTAACCAGAAAAACAGAGCCTCAGACACTGGAGCAGCAGCAGCTGTCACACTGTCACCAGTGGGCTGCACAAGCAGGACACATGGCATTAACCAGGCCCCACGTCCCTCCATGTCACCAGAGCAAATGCCAGGTCAGTGTGTGACACTGGGACCAAGTTCTTACACAGCAAAAAGTGATTCCTCCCCAAGACTGGGGAGAAACCGCAACTCAGAACCATGGAATGTTTGGATGGGAAGGGACGTTAAAGCTCATCCTGTTCCACTCCCTGCCATGGGCAGGAACACTTTGCACAATCCCAGGGTGCCCCAAATCCTGTTCAACCTGGCCTTGGACACTTCCAGGGATGAGGCAGGCACAACTTCTCTAGGCAACCTGAGAAGGCCTTCACCACCCTCACAGAGAAAAATTTCATCAACACCTAATCTAAACTAATTCCTGCCTCCGCCTTGGATGGCATTTGGAATATTGGTGTGAGCCCTACACTGCGATCTGACCAAGGAATCAAAACCAATCCATCTGTACAGCAAGGCTAAATGTCCAATAATGAAACAAAATCTAAATTTACCAGCTTTTAGTAAGGAAAAAAAGGTTAGAAGCCACCTGATCTATTATTGTGTTAATGAATCATCAGAAAAAAAATTAAAATTGTGTTTTATACGCACTCTGCTGAGCTTGGCCATCTCCTCTCTCCCTGCATGACCCCAGAAATCAGGCTTTTGGTGGCAAAAGATGACGACATGACAGCAACAGCCTCACTTTACCCCAGAGTCACAGAGAAGGAGATGGGAAGTGCCCTGGTTAAGGCTGTACCTGAAATTCTCTTGGCCCAGCTTTCACAGAACGATTCAGCAGCGTCTGGGCAACGCCAGCCCAGGCAGCCATGCTGGGCAAACCAGAGCTGGCCTAAAGACCAGCCTAAATTGCTGCAGGGCTAATTATATTGTACAAAGTGAAGTCATGTCTCAGGAGTCAGGGGCTGTTGTCTTTTTCACCCTTTTCCTTCTTCCTTTTGCAGTGGACAGAGCACATCAACAAGGGAAAAGCAGCTGATATACTACATTGAAAAATGCAAGAATACTACATGGCAGAATCCATCAAAGCTCTCTGGAGAGAAAAACTACAGGATAAAAGGAAAAATACTTCATCTACATAAATAACTGATAAAAAAAGGGAAGAATGTATCACTGGTCCATTTTGCAGCAGAAGGGACTCACCAAAGGATTCTGCTTGACACTGAGCTGTGTTACTAAGATGACAACATTTGCTACTCTGAATAATTCAGGATGAGAAGTAAATAAGAGCCATGATTCCAAGGAATTGCAGTAAAAACTCGTGATATGAGTGGGTGATACAATGCACAGAGCAGCACATCAGGAACAACCACCCTAACGTCAACTTCAAGAAACATGACAGACTGAACCCAAGCCAACTCTAGGAAGCAGGACTACAGCAGAATATTCCACAAAAAACATGGCTCCATGGTTTTAATATCACTAATGAACAAGCACAGCATTTGTAATTACAGAGACGACAATATAGGATAAAATACCTCTAAAGAAGTACCTGCACCATAAATATAACCCAGTACCTCTGTCAATGTTCCTCCTGCCTTACCTGTCTCAGAGGCTGAAGCAGAGCTGGCAATGACATGAAAAACAAGAAGGGCCATAGAAAGTCTAAATATATGAGGACAATTCAGCCAAGAGACTACCAGGAATGGGAAAAGTATTTTCCTAAAATCATGAGTATCATGAAGAGAAGTGTGAAGGTACCTAAATTCAACACCTGGCTTAGGAAGGTCATGAACTGCTGGAGAGAGGGGAGGGAAAAAAAAAAAAAAAAGCACTATTTCCCTGGATTAGATCTGCTGTGTTTGTGTTCTCCCCTCCCCAGGCATCTGCTCCTGGTTACCAGTGAGCAGGATACCAGGCCAGATGGATTCCTGGTCTCATCTGGTAGCACTTTTTAAGGCATTACACAGGATTTCATCTGTTAACCTGAAATACACAGTGGCTGATTGCTTCCTAAGAGCTGGAAAAGGGAGCAGTGTCAGGGCAGGGAAAGCAGCAAGTGGCTGTGGACTAGGATGGACTTAGGATCTTGCCCAGCTCACAGCTCCCCTCAGAGTGGAGTTCTGAACCTGCCTGAATATTTTCCACTGCTGACTCCGGCACAGCAAACCAAGCTGTTATGAATACAGAGAACAGCATGAAAACTCCTATGGAAGAGCAAGATAGGTGGGCTGGAATGAGGCAAGGTCACACACTTCAGACTTCACAAGAAACACTGCTATGAACTGGAAAGCTCTTTAATCCAAGGAAAAAGAAAGACACAGGATGTTAGCTTGTTGCCGTGACCCGAGAGGCACCAACCTGTCTCAGACATGAAGGATGCCAGCACAAAGGAATTCCCCGTGGCACGGCACAGCATCCCAGAGAGCCCTCCCCTGCCATCCCGTGCCCTGCTCCCCTCAGGGATTAGCTTTGAGAGAACTCATGCAGGGAAGAGAGAGACGGAGAACACGGGAAAGAGCGACTGTGTGGTTCGAAAATAAGGAGCCAACAGCTGGGCCAAGCTCTCCGACGGCACCAATGGAGGGAAGAGCTGATTTATAGGAAGCAACTCTGGCATAAACACAGGCAGATATGTACCAGCCACAGATAAATTTATTGTGAGAATCTGGTGCGAGTTTCCAGCCCTCATGTCCAGGAAACAGAACTTACACAAAACACAGCAAGGAACCCAAATTGGCCCAAACTCGCGAGGGCTTTTGGCCAGCAGCTGAAAACGCAGAGTTATAGACTTGCAGAGGAAAGCAGAGAGATGAGACTCCTCTTCCTCACCACCCAACAGCTCTTACAGAATAAAAATGTCACCAGCCGAGTCCAGAAAAAGTGATTTCAGGGCAGGAACTGTTAAAAGAAACACTTGTATGTGAGAAAAAGCTTGGGTGCTTATGGAGAGTGTGAGCATAAAGCCCCGATTTTATCAAGCCAATAGTCTAAAATTTCACTGGAGTCAGCAAGAGTTTTGCCAAAAGGCTGGAATATCAGCGGTGCCGGGGTGCCGCTGCAGCGGCAGCCAGAACTTCAACATGGAAACTGAGATTTCCCTGGCAGCTCTCACCTCCGTCCTCCCCTCTTCCTAAGTGCATCTGAGTGTTTTTTAACTAATAATGATTTTTTTATTACACAGCATGATATTTCAATTCTTTTCTTATCTGGTCACACCTTGCCAGCGGTCACCTTCCCTGAGCAAGAACTCCTGCTGATATTTATCATTGGCAGCACCTCCAGCTCATCCCTGACTCCAAGAGCTCCAGTGTGAGCCCAGCTTCACGTGGAAATAACCAGTGCGTGCACCTCTGTACAACAGCAACGTCATGAAACCTAAATTCTCTCATCAGTAACACCTCACCACCCAGGTGGCACTTCCAAAACTTGAGCCACTGGCAGGCATTGAGGAATTTCACAGCCTGAATCTCTGCAAACTCATAATTCAAAGGCACTCTTTGTGTTATTTGGAATGTGTCTGTGGGAAAATGCTGCTAATATTTGATAAGAGCTTCCCAACAGGAACAAAGCTCATGATTCCCAGTTCACCCATCATCCTCTCCCAACAGAGACTGAGTTACCAAAACAGCACTGAACCAGGGATGTAGAGACAGTTTATCTGGGTAAATCACAGCCAGCAGCTGGGGAGCTGAGAGAAGGAAAAAGTAGGTCCTGAAGAACTTGGGGAGTGGCTGCACAAGCTTACAAGCATTAGGTCACTAGTAAAAAAAAAAAAAAAAATTAAGTCTGAGGTCACATCCGTGACCGTGGGACTTCAGGCAGGTCACGGTGAGTTCAGAAACCAGAAATGGGTAAGGTAGAAAATGCCACACGAAGTCAGGCACAGAAGGCAGCTCAACAGAGCTTGGACTCTGCTCGGAAGACTTCCCACGAACAGAGAAGTCACTGTCGAGAAGGGCTGAAGGGGACTGTTGGTAGCAGTGAAACATTTGGAAGGGAAGGTGTCACCCTCCTGAGGCAGTTGAGGCTGCCCCATCCCTGGAAGCGTCCAGGGCCAGCCTGGACGTGGTTTGGAGCAGCACGGCCGAGTGCAAGGCGTCCCTGCCCACAGCATGGGGTGGAATGAGATGACCTTTAAGATCCTTCCAACTAAACCATCCCGATTCCATGATTTGGATAAGACAACAAACCCCAACCCTCAGAGTTCCACGCTGTGCCAAACAGCATATGGAAATACTTCCCAGACGTAGGGGGGATAGATAATAACTTCTTCACACAAATAAGTTGCTGATACACCTCCAGTCACACAGAGCACTTCGCTTCCTCAGACTGGGAACACCACCATGTTCAGCAGTTCCCAAGGCACCTCCAGTTCCGTCCCCGGCGGGTCCCTGCCCCGCACTCCCGGGACAGCCCCTCAGCTCGGGCTGCCACGTTCCCCCGACTCAAATCCCGCCGTTCCGCCGCGCCGGGCAGCACCAGCCCGGCACCCCGAACCCGCCCCGGCTCCCCTCGCCCACACTCCGCGGGCAGCTGCGCCCCCCGGCNCGCCGCTGCTCTCCCCGCGCCCGCCGCAGCTCCTCCCTCACGGCACTCGACGGCCACAGCCCGACCCGGCAGCGCTCGGCGCCGGCACCGCCCCGCGCGGCTCCGCCCTATGGCCGCGCCGCGCCCGCGCCGCTTCCGGGGCACCGCGGGCCCTGGAAACCGCGTGGCGTTGCTAGGAGGAAGCGGCGGGGGGAAGCGCGGCGGGACAGCGGCCGCGGAGGCTCCGCTCCCGCCGGGGCTCGGGCTCAGCACCCCGCCGGGGTTCAGCACCCGCCGGGGTTCAGCACCCTCCGGGGCTCAGCTGGGCGCTCCATTGGGACTCAGCATCCTCCGGGCTTCAGGACCCTCCGGGGCTCAGCGCCCACCAGGGCTCAGCATCCACCGGGCTCAGCACCCAATGCGGCTCTGCATCCTCTGGGACTCTGCATCCTCTGGGGCTCAGCATCAGCCGGGGCCCAGCTCAGAACCCCAGTGGGGCTCAGCATCCTCCGGCCTTCAGCACCCACTGGGGTGGTCCCTTCCAACCCAAACCATTCCTTGATTCTATGGAAGAGGAGCAGAAACCCACTGGCGTTGTCCCTGAGTGCTCCCAGGCTGATTCTGGTGAAGAACTTTGCGTTTTTCAGATGGATGTTTTAAACCGACGTATTCACAGAATCGCGGAATCATGGACTGCTTTGGGTTGGAAGGGACTTTAAAGATCATCTCGTTCCCTCCCTGCAGTGACACCTTCCACCCAACCAGGTTGCTCATTCCTTGAAAATAGTTAAAAACACCATGAGGAAAACCTTCCTCCCTGGTGTGCAGGCCTCCAGTCTGGGGACAATCCCATTATCCAGCTACACACGTAACAGCTTGCCAGCATATGAGCCCCACCAAGGACGAACCACAGGTTTATTTGGAAAATGTATTCTGATCCAGAATTTAGGCATTAAAATTATCTATTTCCCCTACTACCTCGTAATCCTGAGGCCGAGCTTGGAAATTTTTCCCTGATGCCGTAGCTAACCTGAAAACAAAGCCCAGCTCTAATAAAAATGGACATTTCACTTTAGGTTTTTCCCTTCTCTTTTAAGAGCTATATGCACTTGGCTAACTCATTATAGATTTAATAAAGGCTTAATATTTCTTATTAAACCTTTTAAGTTGTCAATATCAAAACCAGAATGTCTCTATCCAGCCACCTGAAAAGCCTGTCCTGGCAGCATCCTGTCAAACCCTACCCTGAGCCTCTGCTCCACAATGAGTTTATTTTGCTTATTCTCTGTGCTATTATCTGTGGAAAACAATGATAATGTGGATATCACAATATTGACAATATCTCTGATCAAAGAGAGAGGCATTTTTGTGATTCAGCTCCCATTTTTTCTGCTCTGAACCATCTGGGTACTCCCAAGGAGCATCTTAATTTTGAAAAATTACTTATCATCAATTTTAGCCCGAGTAGTTTTTCTGCTAAGTCCTATTAAACGTGTGGATTCTCATTAGCCCTGTGATAATCCCTTGGGAGTTTTTCTGAACACCAGCCTGTGTGTTGAATGAAGGGGGGTCAAAGCTGACCCAAAAACGTTTGGGGTGCGTGAGGAGCGCCCCAGTGGAGTTTCCTTGCCTCATCATCCTCAGCCCAGACAGGTGAGATTCCAGCCTGATTCCCAAGTGCCTTATTATGAGCAGAAAGGAAACATCCTGCTTTTCTTCTTGCCTCTCTGGTCGGGGATGCAGCAGCTCGTGGCTGCAGGGCGGCTGGAGCTGGTGGGCAGGACAATTCCCCTTTGTCCGAGCAGCAGGAAGGACAATGAAGCTCCTGTTGAGGATCAGGCACAGGGAGGCACCACCCCAACACGCCAGCGTGGGCAGGGGGGACCCTGCAGGCACAGACCTCAGATCCTTCTGAGTCCAAAGGGGGAAAAAACAAAGCCAAAGTAAAAACAAAGCTTAAAAGTGCAGGTTTTGGCAGAGAGGTGAGAGCAGAGCAGCGGCTACTCAGAGCGAGAAGGTACCAGGGTCTCACCCTTGTCTCTTCCAATAGAAACAGCCCTGTAAACCCTCAATTCAGAGCAGGAATATACATGAGCAGGTTTGTGGTGCTCTAGAAGGAGTTGAGTTATCTTCCTTAACATAAGCAGGCAAAACCTGAACTCCAAACCACAGTGTCCCCAGCAGGGAGGCTGCCCTCCAAAGACTGGGAAGTCAACAATCATGGCTATAAATTAGACATAGGTCTGGTAACAGATTTTTTTTAGGAAAAGCCTTGAAAATCAGAGAAAAACTACAAAACCCCCTCATCGGGGGATGAGGTCCCTGAGATAGGGCACCAGATTTCCCATGGCAGGGTAAGAGGTCAGCAGCCTGACAGCTGATGGCCCCGTTCCCCTCCCCTCCGTCTGCGTCCCCACGGCCCAGACATCTGCTGTCCCCGCCGGCCAGCTGCCCCCTGTGCAGCCCTGGCTGCGGGACAGCAGCAGGAGATCCTTCCTTCCAGCTAAATCCGACAGAAACGTGCCGTCTGTCCTGTTTCGGACACGAGGGGAGAAGGGGTCTGCCAGGAAAAGCTCAAAAATGCTCCGGAGCAGCAGCAGCAATTTGTAATTATCCCTATGAGAAGAAGGAAAAGCCTTAGGCTACAGGGATGAGATAGGATGGCGTCTGTTCCATCACTCTCTCTTGCCCAAACAAAGATCATTTTGCCCCATAAGATTTAAAATTAGATATATTAGCCCCTCAGGAATTCTTATTTCCTAAACACTTCCATCTCCTAAACACTTTGCTCATTTTGCAGTGCTTTTGGAGCATTCAAGAGCTCCTGCCAAAACACATGCCCAGTTGTGCCAGCAGTGAACCCCTGAGCTCTCATTTGTGAGGTAGGTACATCCAACATCCCCTGGGGAGAAGTGTGGGTGCCTCAGCCTGGGTCAAAAGGGGCTTTTGGACCTTCAGGCATGAATAGCAGGCTCAGCTGAGAACAGTTATTGCTCATTAGTGCTCTCAGGGCTGTGATATTCTCAAGGTCAAGGGTCAGATAAATAATTTGGACTATTGGAAGAAAATTCCACGTGTTGGGATGGAAATAAAATCTGCTGGGGGGAGTAGGTTGCCCTCACTGCCCATTCCTGACCCTCCAGCACTGCTGGGTTTGAGGAAGCCGCAGGGATTCAGGCGTGTGATTTTGTTGAAGCCATTTCCTTACCTGGCAAGATAACACAGACTCAGGAAATGAGCAATTCCAGTCTCTCATCCATACATTTATATATTCTCTTCACGTTTCCTAAATAAACTGGTCCAAGGCAGAAGGCACCTTGTCTGGTCCCTGGCACAGCCCAGCGTTTGTAGCTGAAGATGCTGCTGACATCTATGGTCAGCTTCGGGTACTGGTGTTAAAAAGTACTGGAATTTACAGGCTGGATTGGGTTGAAAAACATCTTTAAATTCCTCTCAATCCACCCCCTGCCATGGGCAGGGACACTTTCCACGATCCCAGGGTGCTCTAAACCCCATCAAACTTGGCCTTGGACACTTCCAGGGATGGGACAGACACAGCTTCTCTGGCCAACCTGTGCAAGGGCCTCACCACCCTCACAGGGAAGAATTTCTTCGAAATATCCCATCTAACCCTGCCCTCTGGCAGTGGGAAGCCATTTCCTCCGATCCTGTCCCTCCAGGCCCTTGTCCCAAGTCCCTCACCAGCTCTCCAGGAGCCCCTTTAGGCACTGGAAGGGGCTGTCAACGAGTTGTGGTGTTCATATGGATTTAAGCAAAATACCATCATTATAGAATAATTCCTTAAAATTACAAGAAATTACCTCAGAAGTGAAAACTACTCTGAAGATACAAAAGTAATACTGACTGGATTTCCAGCTGATCGTTCTCCTTAGGAGGTTCTCTGGACCACACCTCTTGCCCTAAGACTGTAGAAATCCCCTTTCACAGGGAAAACCTGTTAGGTGCTGTAACATTACACTCAGTACAGTGATACAGACAATTTATCTGCAAATTAATTTTCAACACTGTGCATGGCCCCTCTTTACCACATTAAATTTCACTATTAATTATATTGCTGGACTAAAGTACTTCTTGAGATTGATGGAAATCCTTCAGCATAAGTGTCAGCATAGGTGCAGCTCTCTCAGCATTCTAAGACCCACACAGTGCCATTTTAAGGAGATTTTTATTAGAACAACAATAGCTGGGGAAAAAAACCAAACAACCAGGCAAGCTTTTGGACATGGAAACCTCTTACAAGTCTGGTCTTACCTATAAATTTTATTTTGGGTTGTCTGAAGCTCCTGAGCTTTAGCACTCTCTTGCCTTCTGATTTTTTTCCCTCCATTTCAGAAGAGCTGGGTGCCATTCCTGTTTCCCCATAGACTCAAAGATTAGCAGCAGGGGCACAGCTGGAGCTAAATCAGCTCCAGCCGCAGGGAGCGTGGGTTGAAGGTCACCCTCTCGTATTCCCATTGGGGCAGGAAAGCAGCCAAGTAAACACCTTCTCCTGCATTTTGTTCCTATTAAAAACTCTGTGTTAAGACTGCAGGTCTTGATGTAAACATTTGTACTTTGTCTGTGCAGAGGGAGCATATTTATTTGTTTATCAGAGGCGAAAGCAGCATAGTTTCTCCTTAATACCAAGCGTTGCTCTTTCCTGAGGTTCCCGGCAGGATGGGTGTGTAGCACAGAGGTACATATTTGATCCCGAGCTCCTTATGTGCACCTCACATCCCTCCATAGCCTCCTGTGCTCTAGCTCCATCAGATTTTATCTGTTTAATGATGTGTGAGAGCAATCCAGCACAGGAAGGACATGGAGCTGTTGGAGTGAGTCCAGAGAATGGAGCAGCTCTGCTGGGAGGAAAGCCTGGGGGAATTGGGATTGTTGGAGAAGAGAAGCTTCAGGGTGACCTAACTGTGGCCTTCCAGTGCCTGAAGGAGCTGGCAGGAAACATGGAGAGAGACTATTTACAAGGGCCTGGAATGCCAGAACAAGGGGGAATGGCTTCAAACTGCCAGAGGGCAGGGTTAGATGGGATATTGGGAAGGAATTGTTCCCTGTGAGGGTAGTGAGGCCCTGGCACAGGTTGGCCAGAGAAGCTGTGGCTGCCCCTGGATCCCTGGAAGTGTCCAAGGCCAGGCTGGATGTGGTTTGAAGCACCCTGGGATAGTGGAAGGTGTCCCTGCCCATGGCAGGGATGGAATGGGATGAGTTTTGAGGTCCCTTCCGACCCAAACTGTTCTGGGATCTGTGATTTAGGTCTCTATGCTCCTTGAGGGGCAGCTTGGATTTCCCTGTCACCAGCAGCTCCTCATCCTCCCCCCCCTCCCAGCTGCAGCTGCACAGCCCTCCTGGAGCAGCTGGGCATGGAGAACAGCTGAGGGGAGGCAGGTGATGAGCAGATCTGATCAGAGCCCACAGGTGTTTGCTGTCTCCCAGGCAGCTTTTTGAGGAGAAATAGAACCGAGGGTACACTGGTTTGGCAGGTGAAAGGGACAGGAAAGAGCTGCCAATAGTTCCACTAATAGTGGCACCTGGCCCTGTGATGATGTTTTGTGTGGTGTCAGGGCAAAGAAGGCTGTGGCTTGTTCAGATTTTTCTCCTTAATTTACATAATCTTTTAAAAATCTCAGTTAAGGAGAATCAGTTGCTAGTTCTCATTCAAACTTGAACTGCTTTTCTGTAACAACTCTCCTTTTTATCAACAGACTTTTTAGGAAGAGGTTTTTGCAGCATTCACCGCTTTCCCCACCAGGCTGACCTAAACCAGAACTGCTACTAAACTCTCCTGATGTGCTAAATTTAATCTTCTCCTAAGTTCCTCTTTTCATCTACTCAGCAATATGATGTTATTTCAGGGAGTTTCTGAGGAAAAGCCGAATCCCTGACATTAAGACCTATCATGAGGCCCCACTTGCTTTTTTTTTCCTATGAACTACCCCAAAAGTTATGTGCCACAATAACAAGTTTTATTTAGTTTTAGCCATTTATTGCTCTCCCAGCTTTCAGAGTTCTGATTCTTTAGAACAACCAGTTTGTTTTAATTAAACTTCACCTCCAATCAGAGCAAGTTTCAGCTGCCCACCCACCTCTCCAGTGTCTTTCCAAATCCAGTTTCCCCATTTTTGGACAAAGAAATCTCCATTAACAGCTTTTACTACAATAAAGACACAACACAGGTGAGCACTCAGAAGGCTTCAGTTTATTACAAAAATGAGGATCTGCTTCTCAAAAACAGAACAACCACAATCATGCAAGTCTTAAATAAGCAGAAGGCAGCCAGAAGATGAAAGACAAAAGCTGCCCAACATGCAGGAGGAACTCAAGCAAACCAAGATAAAAATTAAACCAGTGCTTTGCAATGAACATTAAGTGCCAAACAGTAAAAATTCATTAATTTCTCCAGTGTTTTTGCCATCTCTCAGACTTTTAGTCTTGTACAAAAGCTGAAAGGAAGCCATAAAAAACTGTAAAAAAACTATAAAAATGTACAAAACCCAGCTCGAGCAGGAGGAGCATTTTAAGAGTTAACATTTTAACATGAAAACCAAGGTCAGATCACATCTACTCTTTGTCCAAACACTCTCCATCTTCGGCAGGATCCAGTGGGAGGGGCTGAGCTCTGTAAGGAGCATGATTTAAGAAGCATTAGCAGAAACCAGCTCTGGTTTGAAAGGCTAACAAAGACCTCTTCCCAAAGCCTATGTGACCCAAATGGCTTAGTTAGCCTCAGACAGCACCTTGAGGCACCAGGACTCACAGGGGCTACTTCATCCTGAGTGCTCTGAGCCCAGATAGAGCTGCAGAGACATTCCTTCCAAACCACAAAGACAACATTCCTCACCAAGACATCCCTGGATGGTCCCTGCACATCCTGGGCCACATGCAGGTTCCACACTTTTCTCTGGAAGCTGCATAACTCCCATCTCACACCTGAGTTTCCACCTGATTAACAAAAAAGCTTGTGCAGCTGAGTGAGAACAGTTCCTGCTTCTTCCAGAACACGCTGGGAAGCTGCAAATTGTTTTGGATGGGGAAATTCTGTGTTCTCTTCTCACCACCTTCTTTTTACTCGGCCCAACAAACTCCAAATTAAAGGGATGAAAGGTTTCCTGTGCTACAGGAAACATCTTCTGTTCCACCAACAGGTGGGATGCACTTAAAAACATTTGTCTGCTTGTCCTGCAGGACAGTTTGGGGCTGATTATTTTGGGCTCCCCTGGGCAGTTTGGGAATAACTATATTTGGTGGAAAAAATGGGGGTTCAACCCAGAATTCTCTATGGAAAACAGAATGTCTGTAAGACAACATTTTATACTGCTGCCTTTTTAGTCAGTAGTGCAGCTCACAGGTTAATCTCTGAGGTTCCAGCTTGGAAAAGCCATCCAATTCCTGGCACATGGAAGTTGTGAGTGCTTTCCTAAGCTTTTCCAGAACTCCCCTGTGCTGGCAAAGTTATGACTGAGCAATAAGAACTTGCCTTAACTACCAGTTACTCCACCCATTTACAAAAACCTCCACGACGTCCCTGAAAGCTTTGCCAGACTTTGCTGAGAAACATTATTTCCACGAGGACACAGAGGTCAGGAGACACACTGCCAAACTGTGAGCAGTCACTTGCCCCTTCAAAGATGAACTGGAGTTTCACAGAGAAAAAACAATCACAGTTTGCCTCCCCTCACCCCAATACCCACTCAAGGCCGCTGGTCCCGGGCATGGCTCCGTCGGGAGCCCGGTTCTCCTTGGATGGGAGCTGGAGGAAGTCGCTGATGGCCTTTTGCCAGGCGGGCACTGGCCTCACACAGACCCGGTTCAGCCCCACAGGGCGCCTGTCACCTGCGGGGAGCGCGGCCTCAGTCCGGGGAGGGAGCAGGGCAGCAAGGGGGGAAAGAAA
>VXBQ01006391.1:43826-69752 GCA_013400175.1 Phainopepla nitens | reverse complement strand
TTTTTTTTTTTTTTGCCAGTTTCTATTCTTCCTGATTCTGGTCATTTCAACGTTGATAATATCAGAGTGTGCAAAATTGTGGTAAGTTTGAAGTAGCTGGCTTTATTGTAATTATTAAGGTAAACAGTGTAATGAGTGTTAATCTTTGAACTTCCAGAGAGTCTTTTCTAATTTTGTTGTGGCTTGTGTACTAAATTTTGGATATTAGTCTTCTCTTATTTAGTGCCCAGTAGCAGCATTCAGAAACAAAAATCATTAATATTGAAAGTAAGCTAAAACAGGAACCTGTTAGACAATGTTTATAGTTGTTGAATAAGCTGAAGTCTTAGGGTGTTACATCCAAATGATTGTAAACTCTGCCTTTCAGGCAGAGTAGTGCAGCTTTCTGACAGTAAATGGTCAGTAGTACGATGTTCCCCCATCCATAGAATCGAAGAACAGTTTGGATTGGGTTGGAATGTCTTGAAGATCACCCAGTTCCAGCCCCCTTCCATGGGCAGAGACCTTCCACTAGACCAGGTTGCTCCAAGCTCTGTCCAACCTGATCTTGAACACTTCAGGGATGGGGCAGCTGCAGTTTCTCTGGGTAGCCAGAGCCTCACCACCCTCACAGGGAAGAATTTTTTCTGGATATTTAATCTAAACTTTCAGTGGGAAACCATTTTCCCTTGTCACATCACTACTCACCCTTGTAAAAAGTCTTGGATTCCATGTATTTCCTTTCAGGGTGCTGGTATTTCTGCTTCCTCAGTACTGCATGGTATGGTTTTTAAAAAAGAAACTGAAGGAGATGTTACTTCTGTCAAAGATGCAAAAATAGCTGTATATTCCTGCCCTTTTGATGGTATGATAACTGAAACTAAGGTATGTTAAAGCTCAAAATAAGTTACATCTCTGTTTATGCATATGTGCTCTTATTTTTAGACTTAGCTATAAATATTCTCAGCACTTGGTGATTGAGATATTTTGGTGAATATTGATTTTATTAATTTAAAAAAAAATAATAGAAAAGTTTTGAACCTTGATTGCTTCACAGGGTTTTTGAGATAGGGGAAATGGTATTGCTTTTGTTGAGTTATTTGAGCCAAACTGCAGCTTGAATTTCTGAACCTCAAGGTTGTCTAGAATTGCCTGGTGATTTCTTTTTTTTTTTTCCCTCTTGTTTTACCCTGTTGCCTGGGGAGGGTGTCAGTATTACAAAATAGGATGACTTCAGGTTTATAGATAGGTTGGGAGACAAAATGGTTTGTTAGAAATTCGTAGGCATGTGGTTTAATGCTAAATGGTAACAGTGTATGTGTTTTACTAGGGCACCGTCCTCATAAAGAATGCTGAAGAACTGATGAATTTCAGTAAAGGAGAAGAAAATCTAATGGATTTGCAAGTCAAAGCTATTGCTGATAGTGGTGCAAACGTAGTAGTAACAGGTGGCAAAGTGGCAGATATGGCTCTTCATTATGCCAACAAGTACAATCTTATGTTAGTCAGGTAAGTACTAGGAGAGCATGAAAACATCTGGACTACCAGATTTCTGAAATGTGCTTGCCAGGTTAGAAGAATACTCTTGTATGTGTTAACATTGTTATGGAAACTTGTTTTTAAAGGTTGAACTCCAAGTGGGACCTGAGAAGGCTGTGCAAAACTGTTGGTGCAACAGCCCTACCCAGACTGGTATGTACTTCTCAAATGAGGTGCAGGAGGGTGAGAGCTGATGAGCAGGTTCAGTTCTTAACTCATGTCATTTTTCTTTCTAGACTCCCCCTACTCTGGAAGAAATGGGTCACTGCCATAGTGTCTATTTATCAGAGGTTGGGGATACACAGGTTGTGGTGTTTAAGCATGGTATGTATGTTCTGTAGAACTTCTGACACTGCTGTTCTGAAGTGTGTTTGCATGTGTTTTGGATATAATATTAATGAATTAATTCAGTAATGCATCTCTCTGAACAGAGAAGGAGGATGGTGCCATTTCTACTATCCTCATTCGTGGATCTACAGACAATCTGATGGATGACATAGAGAGAGCAGTGGATGATGGTGTCAATACCTTCAAAGTACTCACAAGGGTAAGTAATGAGAACACTTGAGTTATTGAAAGTGAGAAGTGGATCAGTTTGAGGCAAGGCTTGAGCCTGCTCTGCTCATTTGCTGCAAAAGCTGTAGATATTAATCTGCTCAGGTGCCTTCTGGAGCTGGAGAGGTGGCTGGGTAGCACTGAGGTGTGGAGGCTGTGTAGAGAAGAGAGGGTGCATAAAAGGTGATGCTCAACATGGACTGCACTCAGTTTTCCAGTAGTGAGTGAGTTCTTGAAGGTGGATTACTCTTACCACTTTTTAAAGACAGTCAGTTCTTTCTTGACTTACTCCCTAAATGTTTTATAATGTTCCTTGGAAACCAGGCACAGAAGAAAAGCTAGATAGCTATGGGATCAGGAGAAACTGATTGGTTGCAGACTCAGTTTCTAGTTTAATTGGTGATAATTCATGCTTCTTCCACATAATACAGGTAGGTTTTTATGGATGGAGAACTCGGTTTTACAGAGGATTTTTTTTGTGAGCAGTTTATGTGGTCTTAAATATTACTATTTCATTTTTCCTTTTATTATATGAAGGGAAGTGTTCCTGTGTTTACTTGGAAAACAGCATGCAAAAATTGTTAAAACTGTTAGAATCTTAATCTCCTCTGCATACCAAGAAGTGGACATTGATTTGGATTACAGAAGTGCTGTGCATTTATGATTGTCTCCAGGAGTTGTCCTGTTTTAATACTTAGGATGATTACTTTCTGGGTTAAGAGACCAGAGGTAATAAGTAAATTCTGGTTTGCCAAAGGGTGTACAAAATGCTTAATTTAAAATAAAAGAAAGCAAAACAAAAACTCTCAACACCTTGTAATACCTGTTGACATATTCGACTTTGTGTGCAGTAGATTGGTTTCCTGTATGATATTTCCCACTAAAATAACAGAAAAGATGAGAAGATCTAGGAATGCTGTTACACTTAACCAAGAGTTTAATTTTTTTTTTTAAAAGCCAAAAAATCCCAGACACAAATGCCGCTGCATTATTATTTTGGTTTTTACAAAAAAACCTGTTTTTCTTCAAAAACATTGGAATGAATGATGAAATTCTGTAGATTTCCGTTATAATGCAAGGTTGTTCTGAAGTGGATTCTTCATAAGTCTGTGTGGAATAAAGTTCTGTTGCATTCTTGATAGAGTAGAAAATCCTGAAAAAATGAGAAGTAATGGATGCTTTAAGCAAAACATTGTGTTTTGGTGTGGTCTTTGCACAGGATAAACGTCTTGTTCCTGGAGGTGGTGCGACAGAGATTGAATTAGCCAAGCAGATCACATCTTATGGAGAGGTACAGCAAACAGGCTTCTTGCCTTTTCATCTTCATGTCTTACAAAAAAATACAAACATTATTTCATACTAACATACATATATGTGTAATAATAAGTGTGGGGGGAAATGCCTCCGTATCTTACAGTTTTGAAATGCTGACATGGTTTTCAACTTCATTTTAGACTTGTCCTGGGCTTGACCAATATGCCATCAAGAAGTTTGCTGAGGCATTTGAAGCCATTCCTCGAGCACTGGCAGAAAACTCTGGAGTGAAGGCTAATGAGGTCATCTCCAAACTTTATGCTGTGCATCAGGAAGGGAAGAAAAATGTTGGATTTGATATTGAGGTAAATAGTCTCTCATGTTACTTGTTGCCCTGCTGTGCAGGGTTATACTTAATGATACTTCTATCAGTATGAAGTATTTATAGATTATTTTAAATTGTTGGAAGCTCTGTGTTGCACAGTCTTGAAATCCTTAAATTTTCTTTTTATCAGCAAGCAGTTCAGTTCAGTACAGTAAAATGGCCTTATGTCAGAGGTGGAGGGGGATACTGAACTAATGTGACAGGCAGTAGGTCTTCATTAATTACTGACTTAGTCTTCCTGCTAATGGATTGGGAATGAAGGTTTTCTGAAGGGAGAAGATGAGATTAGAAAAGTGATAGCACCTTGCTAGGTGAAAGCCTGAGAAAGTTTTGAATAATGTGTTTTCTGCATCTGACAGGCCGAAGCTGCTGCAGTCAAGGACATGTTGGAAGCTGGTGTGTTAGACACATACCTTGGAAAATTTTGGGGTATCAAGCTAGCTACAAATGCAGCAGTAACTGTCCTGAGGGTTGATCAGGTAAGCTCACTTACCTCAGTCATTTGGGTGCTGAATTAAAACCTGGCAGAACCCTCATGCAAATGGGTGGAACCTCCTGGAAATGCAAGGCGTAAACATAATGCTACTTGAGAATGTGGTTTGTTCATTTCTGGAAGCCAGGAAGTCATTTGTTCAAGAGCTTGTAATCTGGAATGTGGCTGCTTCTATAGCAGTACTGTTAATGTTTGTTGGGTTTGTTGGGATTTTTTTTCTAAGATTTTGTTTGTATTTTGAAGACAGTTGATATTTATATCCAGAGAATTACCCTAACTCCTGTAGGAACAAGCTCTAGTAGAAGAAACCTTCTCTCATATATTTTTACATGAAAATGCAATTTTTAGGAAACACAGAGGTAACAGTCTTGATGATAAAAATATTTTATTGTTTTGTGAAACTTCAGCAAAAATGAATTTGCATGTAAAATTTCTGTAGATTATTATGGCAAAAACAGCAGGCGGTCCAAAAGCCCCTAAGCAACAAGGACATTGGGATAAGGATGACTGGAAAGATGAGCCTGAAAACTAGTGTGCAGTAAGCTCTGTTTCTCTAGCAGAGAGGTACCTGTGTGAGTGCATGCATGAGTTCATTGACAAGCACATGGCAGATTGTATGCTCCTTGAGAACACGTAACACTGCTGTCTTCTGCTGTGTGCTGATCGCTACATCCTGTATTTGTGCCCTTTGCAAATGGATTCTGCTCCTAAATCCAGATTTTCATGGAAAGGATGATAAGTGCAGGTTCAGATTTACCTTGTCCATGTAGCCAGTGCAGAGAATGAGCTTTAACATGGTAGGACTGATGGACTTCATACTTTTAAAGTGTGATGCTTAGAGACAGTCATTGAGAACAATAGCTTTGATAATCTTCCTTCCTGTAGTGTGCACCCTGTAAACTAGTCTGCTGTTGGCCTCTTTAAGCACTCACTTTCTTTAGACTAACTGAAGTCTTACTCTGCATGCAAAAATGAGGTAAAACACCTTTTTTTTTTTACTGTATCAGGGCTCAGCCTCTACCATTCTCAAGAAAAAAAAAAAAACAACTAAGTTGTTAATATCTCAATTAGATGGATATTCACTGGCTTGGGTTCAAAGTAGGGAAACTGCATGAATGTAGGGAATGCTAGCAGTCAGCATCATGTGGCTGTAGGAGAAGGGTACAAGCCTGATTTTAACATTAGCTTTTCTCTGTTCTCTTCAAGATCATTATGGCAAAACCAGCTGGTGGCCCAAAACCTCCGTCAGGAAAGAAAGACTGGGATGAAGACCAAAATGATTGACCAGTGTAACTGTATTTCTTAAGTGACATGACTTTGTGAGTTTTTTAATACCCCAGTTGGAGCCTGTCACAATGTTTTGCTCTTGCCTTTAAATTATGAAGAGTGTCCAATGGAGTGCAGAACTTCCAACACCTCAATAAATGTACTCACTGTTGAAATGTTGACTTACTTCATTTGGAGCTAGTATGACATGGTGGTTCCCAATCTGGGAATGTGTAGGGGATGAATGCCACTGTGGGTGTGATAGGCTCATCCTTGGCTGCCTGCCTAACTCTCTCCTGGTGAGGAAGGAGGCAGAACTTCTCAGGGGCTGAGTTAAAGGGGGAGATCACATACCAGTTCCTGACACAAGAGACTCAATGTGCAGAGAGCTCATGATCCATGATTGTTGTGGCTCTTTGTGCTCTTATTTGTACTCCTTGGCCAGTACATGAGTGTAAACAGTCAAATGCATCTTGAAATAATGAAGTGTTGGCAGCAGGTCTCCTGCATTCAGGAGCCTCTCTCCCGAGACCTCGCTCAGAGCACTGCATACAGATGTGGTGCCCCAAATATAAGAAAGACAGAGAACTGTTTGAGTGAGTCCAGAGGAAGGTCACCAAGTTGATAAGGGGACTGAGCACCTGCCTTGAGGAGAGGGGCAGAGAAACTCAGGGCTGTTCAGCTGGAAGAAGAGAAGGTTGTGAGGAGATCTCACAGCACCTTCCAGTGTCTGAAGGGGCTACAGGAAAGGTGGAGAGGGACTCTGCACCAGTGAATATACTGACAGGACAGAGGAGAATGCCTTCAAACTGAAATAGGAGGAATTTAGGGTCGATATACAGAAGAAATTCTCCCCTGTGAAGGTGGTGAGGCCCTGGCACAGGCTGCCCAGAGAAGCTGTGGCTGCCCAATTCCTGGAAGTGTTCAAGGCCACGTTGGATGGGACTTGGAGCAACCTGATCTAGTGAAAGGTATCTCTGCCCATGGCAGGGGTTTGGAACTAGATGATCTTTAAGGTCCTTTCCCACACAAACCAATTTATGCTTCTATGATTCATTTTTTTTACGTGCATCTCTCACCTCACTGTTTTAAGTTCCCATGCTCTCAGAAGGGCATCCTGACAGCAGGGAACTGCATCACATTCTAATGACCTTAAAAATAAATGCTGAACAGCACTAGCCAGCATGATGCAGAGTGCTGGAATCTTTCAACTGAAGCCCCCTGTTAAGATTCATCTTGAGAAGTAAACAGTTTTATGTGTCTGCAGGTAGCTTGAAAGGAAAACTGCACTTGAAATCCAAGCCACTTCAATAATAAATCCTTTTACTACTCTTGCCAGCGCTGCTCTATGTCACAACCAGAAGGGAGTGGAAGGCTAAATCAAGTCTGGAACTATGTTATGCCTAAATAAGGCTGCCGTACAACAGCTCTACTAATGCTGGCTTTAGAGTCAGTTGTTGGTGAGGCTGAAAAATAAACTCAGCAAGTTTTCAGAAGGATTGGCATACTGCTATAGTCAGCTGCATGAGGGCCGCTGCTGGTAGCTCTAAGGGTCACAAGAACAAGATGCCCATTTTCTTAGTAAGGCTGTTGTGAAAAATGCACTGAATGTAAGCAGCTGCTGCTCTAGCATGGCAGAGCCAAGATTTTATCCACATGAAAGCCAACATGAAGCTTGTGGAGAAGAGAACTTCAAAGTTACAAATCAGTGCCCGACGACCGGTCTTACGCCTGCTGTGTGGAAAGACTACATGGGACTGCCTGGAGTGAGAGTGAGCCAAGCACTCAGCCTTGCCAAAGCACCAGCAAAAGAATTCCTGGAGCACTTGCAAACTTGAGGGCTCCTCTACTGGACATAAACCAGTAGTGAAAAGAGAGCTGAAGCTGGCAATTGTCTTGGCTCTTAAGATGTGTAGGAAAAAACAGCTTCTTTTGCTTGGAACCCAGGTCTAAAAAACGCATGGGAACACATGATAGCCAAGATTAACTACAGCTCAAAAGTAGAGCTAGTTGCCTTAAAGTGAAAAAGCTGCTGACTGAGATTTATATCAACATCCAAATTACTCAACAAAACCACAAAGCTGTAAATCTGAAAAAAACTTTTATTGAAAAGTAGTGGAAACACTGGAAAAAGTATTAAGTTAACCACTTGTCAGTGTGTCTAAAATGCATAAAGTGAATTCCTGCTTTACAGTAGCTCCAACATGTTAACAACATGATTTGCAAGTCTGCCTTCCCTCAGACCTCTGAAGAAGGTGGCTGCACACACAAGAAGGCTCTTCTGATGAGTTACAGCAGCCTCTCGTAGAACAGAAGATAGGCTTGGGAGCTCAGCACTTTGGACACAGAGACAGGTTGTACGTGGGTATCACTGATGTGGAACCACTGACCTTTGACTGGCTCAGTTTCTGAAGCTGTGAAAGGAAAAATTTAGGAGTAAAAGTTACTGTAAAGAAGCAATCAGTTCTATTACTGTTCTTCAGTAACAATCATAGAGTACAATCATAGACTCATTGAGTTGGAAAAGACCTCCAAGATCGAGTCCAACCTGTGATTGATCACTGCCTTATCAACCAGACCAGAGCACTGAGTGTTACATCTGGTTGTTCCCTGAACAGCTCCAGGGCTGGGGACATCACCACATCCTTGGGCAGCCCCTTCCAATACTTAACCACCCTTTTGTCTTCATTTCTTCCTAATGTCCAACCTGAACCTCCCCTGGCACAGCTTGAGGCCATTTCCTCTTGTCCTGTTGCTGCTTGCCTGGGAGCAGAGCTGGACCCCCACCTCACTACACCCTCCTTTCAGGCAGTTCTGGAGAGTGGGAAGATCTCCTCTGAGCCTCCTTTTCTCCAGGCTGAGCCCTCCCAGCTCCCTCAGCTGCTCCTTACAGGATTTCACCAGCTGCATTGCCCTTCTCAGAGAACTTATTGCCGATGGCAGGAGGTTGGAACTACATGATCTTTAAGGCCCCTCCCAACCCAAACCATTTTGTGATTCTGTAAGAAATAATCTGTAAAATATTTCTAATGATTTACCTTGAGATTTTCCTCGAAGGACAAGATCAGAGAGGTGGTTGTTCATAGCTCTCATTTTAACATAGGCAGTGTAGTGCCCAGACCTCATTGTTCCGCTGTGTTCAACAACTCCATAGAGAGAGTACAAGACCTTTGTATTCCCTTCAGCCACATTCTAGAAAACCACAAGTTTAGCTATGTCAGCCATGTGCTGGGTTTTGAAGAACGTAAATGCTTTGATTTTTTTGCTGATGAAATGGAAACTGATCATTAGAGATTCATGCAAGCACTACAGTTATGAGCAGTGAAGTACAAATCACACAAAGTAACAGCCTTGATAAGCATTCTACAAAGATTTTGCTATGCAGCTTTGTTGTGAAAGCACATTAGAACATGGGAAAGGAGAATCTGATTGTTTTCCCACTTACTTTACATTTAGCTGTACAGAAAGGAGCCAAGTCTATCACTTCTGGGAACTTGATATGTCTGTTAACCTTCTGCAGATTAAATCCAGCCTTAAACAACAAAAGTAGAGGGAAAACCCCATAATGTTAAAATGGAGCATATTAACACCATGCTTAGCTACTAAATGTTTCAGGTTAACGTTTCAACAATACAAATTAATTTTACATTACACAAAACTGGGAAAAAGCAAATTTTTTTCTTCTCTGATGTCCAGTATTCCAGCATTATTTCCTTGCCCCTACATGCTGCACTTGGAGCACAAGTTAAGATGGCTCTTCAGCTCACTCATACATTGATGTAATGGTAGCAGAAGTGGAAAAAGAATCAGCTCTAATGCCCTTCAGTAACTATGAGGACAACTGTTGCTTCTCAGATACTGGAACATGCCTGAGGATCTGATCTTAGAGCATCCGAACCAATCAAATAATCATCCAGTATCAAACTGGAAAAACAAATAAAAGGAGATGGTGATAAATGTTATTTTCTTCATATTACAGCCTCTTGGAAAAGGCTACCCATTTCCATTTTCTATATGAAATTGGTTTTCATCTAATTACAGTTGCCTTCCTTATTTTTCAGGTATATTGACCAAAACACCAAACAGGTTTAAATTTAGAAGAGGCATTACTGTTTCCCTTTCTTTTCCTCCTTCTCTCTTGAAAAGCTAAAGCCCTGAGTTAAAAATTTTTTCTGCAGCTTGGGAATAAAGAGGTAAGTGACTCAGTGGCTGCAAATAAAACTTAAGTTACTTTGCTTTCCGTTCATCTTTCCTTTTCCCTCACAAGGCTCAGAATCCTCATTTTTCCACTTCTGCCAACTTGTTACTTATTTGTTACTATTAAGGGATTCTATTTACCTACACCTACTGAAATACATGAGCCCACGAACAGCTGTAATAGTAGGAAACCATTAGTGCTAAGATTCTGCTTAATACAGTAAACAGTAAGAATAATGAGGGAATATGTTGTGAACACGCTCATGAAACAGTGTTTTCCAGTTAATTAAGGGAATATTCTTTGAGGAAAACACACCTCAATGCCTCAAAGGCCACAAAACACAATGCTGCATACTAATGCCTTCCAAACTTTGGAAAAAAAAACAAACTAATTTTATAGAAAATAAAAATAACACAGCATGTTTTCAAGTTAAACTAGTACTACATGCATATGTACACATATATACATATTAACCTGAAGCGATATACATGTATCAGCCTACTACTTACCTGCTGAAACCTCTTTAAGTGAAGAGTTAAAATTGGAGGAGCTAGAGAGATGAGCATCTGCTTTTTGGCATTAGTATAAACATACTTCTTTTCACCTGCAGAAAAGAAAAATCACCTAAGATTAAAACAAGTGTTTTATATCAAAACAAACGTTGCAGCAGGAATTTATTTTCACTATTTAAACTGTTACAATATCATCTACTACAACAACTGAGACGCTGAGCGTTCCCCTTTACCAGGATGAATTAAAGTAGATAAAGTTATACAAATACCACTCTGGGGATAATCCCCCCACCTGTTACCCACTCAAGAAGCAGACAGGGATATATTTAAAGTTTTCTTTTAAACAAGTCTGTCGTACTTTTTACGTTGTTCTTTGGTCCACAATGCCTTTGTGTACACACATCACACAGTAGCTTATTGGTCTCGGTAAGTGTTTCATTGCGGGTAAATTGATACAAACAGTGATGGATTGAATCTTCCTCGGGGTTCAGCTCTTCCCTGTTTGCCAGAGTACAAAATGCCGTGTCGGGGTCATCCCTTGTTACTTCGCACGTCTTGTTAGGAACAGCCTGAAGGCCATCCAAGGTACTCGAGTTGGATTCACTGGCACCCAAGTGGAGTTTTGAAAAGTCCGTAGCAAGCTCTTCCTCATCTTCATTCTCATCATCCTCCTCTTTCAAAGACAGATTGTCAAGGCCATTGACTAACTTCAGGGGAGAATCTAAGCCTTCCATAGAGAGATCCGTGAGAGACTCGTTTCCTTCACACTCTTGTTCTGGCTTTCCTGCATTTTCATGCCTGCTCTGAACTTCTGCACTATTTCCTTGTATGTTCAAATCTTTCTCAGTTAAGCAGTGATCTTTGCAATCATGTGATGATTCCTCTTCTTGCTTCTTATCGAGAGTTTCAGAGCTCATTTCAGTCTCTGACTCTTGGTTGTACTCGACATCTATCTCTGGCTGTTCAGTTGCATGGAGATCTGTCAAGTGAAGCACCTTCCCTTGAAGTTTTTGCTGCCGGCGTTGGCTCTACACATTTGAATATGTATAATAAACAAGAGCACAAGAACCAAAGTAAGTATAAATTATATTTAGCATTTCTTACCACTTCTTTATCAGAGTGTTTGTTGCATGCCATAGATGCACAAGGCAGGAGGGGGAAGAACAATTATGATTTAATGATCAGAGGTGATCAGTTCCACTAATACTGAATTTATCCTCTCTCAGATACAGTTCCCACTGCTCCTTGTTACACAGTATCATCAAAATACAGCTAATGATGCCCTTGCATCTTCCTGATCTTTCTTGTGTCTGTATTCTAAAGTTTTGTGAATATTCTTGCAGTCAATGACTGGAAAACAGTCTGATACAAATTAAGGCTACTTCAGACAGGCAACAAATTCTACTGGATATTATTACATTATTCCTACACAGCAATGCTCAACAGAACATCTTAACATGGTATAAAGACATATAATTTGTATTATTGTAGGTATATATATAAAATAGGTATATATATATATAAAATATATATATATGTATATATGTAATAGGTATAATTGGTCTTTTCAGTTGTGCATTTGAAGGAGAAGAAATTCTGCTGTCTCCTCCTTCATGGAAACTAAGGAAACAAAAAAGAATTTCTTTTAACCAAAAATAGCAAGCACAAAGTGAAAGAGCTATCCAAACTGACCTTGGCTTGTTTTTTGGCCTGTTTCTTCGTTTTTTTCTGAAGGTGTTTACTTATACCAGGGGGCTCATATTTCTGCTTAAGGTAATGGTCATTGATTTTATCCTCTTCATCTTCAGATTCCTTTTCTTTGTTTTTTTTAATGTTTTCTCTCTTTGTAATTTTCACTTTCTACAAAACCCAAAAAGCCACAGAACAACCACAGAAATAGAGATGTCATCTGAGTTTTCAGCTCAAATGTAACATTTTAATGATGCAACATACAACTAACTCACACCCTGGTGTTAATGGAAGGAGTGTCTCACTCTGAGAGTCCATATGAAACAGTATGAAAAGTAAGGCTATTGAGGGCCAAATTCTAAACCTGTAACGGGGCAATATCACCTTTGTCTCTAACAGATCTCACTAAATGCATTGAAGAGTAATGTTTTACACAAGTAGAGACATTTTCTTTTGAACTGTTGGCCACAGAATTTGTTTGCTTCTGCTAAAATGAAACTTGAGGCAGAAGTCATGACCTCTTTTGCTCTGGGGGTTCCATTCCAATATTTATGAGTAAGCAATGCTACACAAAAAAATTTGAAATATTACATAAACAGATTATCAATACAAAACACAAAGCAAATCAAGTACTTTAAGTGTCTGGAGACTGCTCAAATAAGTATTCACATACTATCCTATCAATATTTGTTAACTTTATTCCATAACTTGAATATTAGGAGAAGTGTTCTTGGACTTGGTTGCAGAAAAATGGATGAAAAAAGTGAAAACACACCCCCAAAGAACTCAAACAACCTGTGTGATTTTCCAGAGACAATTTATGAGCCACAACTTACAGGAATGACTCTCATTAAAAATCTTATTCTCTGTCTTTCTGTGCAATTTTGACTTGCAAAAGAGACTTTTAGACAGAAGCTTAAATGCTCTTCCTAATGACTGTATAATAAGTGTTTTCATATAAACAAAAAAATATAAGCTGAGAAGCTGTTCTTACCTGAACATCTAGTACAGGAAGTGATAAATCAAGGAAAGACTCATGGACCAAGGATACCTTTAAATGAATAATCAAGAGTCCAATTTAATTTTGTTTGGAAGCAGCTGGCTTGCTATCAATAGGTGTATTTGCATGTTTGCATTCAAGGCCTGCTTTTACTTGTGCACACAACTGTAAAACACAGCTCATTCACCTCCACAAAAAGCTTCCAATGACCAAAAATCCAGCAGTCACACTACCACAGAAACGAGCAGGAAATACTGTCATGAATTTCAGTTATCTAGTGAGACTGCACCTTAGGGCCTAAAAGACTCATAGCTGTAATTTATCATGATATTCAACTAGCCCATTTGCTATACATTAAATTACTTCATTCTCAGGATATATTATCCCAGTAGTGCCTTCTTTACTGTCCTCCTGGCAATCCCACGGTTTTTTCATTGTGGGAAAGGGGAAAACACAGTCCCCTGCATGAAAAAAAGGAAAGGGCCCCATAGTTAATTTGCTCTATGATCTGTACCCCTGGAAGGCGTTCACTGGGAATCTAAGAGGGAATTCTACAGAGGCAGCTTGCTGTTGCTGACCTCTTTTTCTAGAAGGCTTTTGAAAGGAACTGAAAGATTAAGTTTAAAACACAAGGGAAGAAAGATTCCAGCTAAATCATGCTGCTTTTTGAAAAGCATGCAGTCTTGTCAAGTCTTATTTCTACAGACAGTCACTTTTAGGTTGTTCTCCTACAGATTACAGGACATAACACTCTAGGTTATTCAGAGCAGGCAGTTTACTTACAGTTCTGCATTCCTCACACATAATTGTGCTGGTTAATTCTCCACCAAAGATTCGATCTACAAAACTTTGTATTCCCTTTTTCTTTTCATATTCTGGGAATTCAAAAAGTACATCATAAAGTTAAAAATATTACATACAATATATACTGGCAACCAATTTCATTATGGCATACTGAATAAAAAAGAAGAATATAACATACAAGGTGTATGATGGAATGTGTTGGCCTGTTCTGGTTTCCTCAGGATAGCAAGTACAGCAAGATTCTTAAATTAAGAATCTTTTGTGCATGAAAACAATGGGGGTGCAAACATATTCCCAGAACACAGCTTGGTTAAACCACACCTCTACCACTTTTGTCTGCTCAAATTCATTTCCCTATTTTCTTAGAAATACTGCATCTCAGTAAGAATTCCTCTCAAGACTGAAACAACTCTATGAACTTAAAAAACAAGCACCAACTTTTGTCTAACAACCAATACCATTTCCCTCAAACTGTAATTTCAGAGTAACACAGTCTGAATTTAAATTGGCAGCTCATCTCCTAAGTCATGTTGAAAAGTTTAAAAATTCTGTTCATTGTTTGGATTTTTTTTTTTCTACTACTGTTAAGTAACAATGGACTATTAGGAGCTACATTAATTATATTCACATACTAGCATTTTAATTTCTTACACGTTTGAATGATTAATCATTGCCCAAGCATATTTTAATGTATGATGTCTACAGAATCAACCCTCTCCTATCCTGTTAAGAAGGAAATGCCACCAAGTTCAGCAAGACATTTAAATACAGACTAAAACTACTGAGCCTCTTATTCTAGATATGCACATACTCAAGAGGAGGCATGAAGTTGTACAAGTAAACATGTATCTTTTAGTTGATACTATTAATGTTACTTTATATATGTCAACAAAAGAGATTTTACAAGTTACTGTTGCTATAATAATTTATTTTACCTTTAATTTTCTTTTTAAGTTCTTCTTCATTTTGTTTGTTAGAATCACTCAGCGCCTTTAGTATTCCAACACTTATTTGCTGAAATTTTCAAAACAAATATACTCTGTAAAATTTCCTAAACTAATTCAGTTAGCTACTTCATTTTACGACACGTTTCAGATAGAGGAAAAAACTATAATCTTCACCAATTAAGAGAATCAATACAAACAACACGGATACCTGTAGAACCCCACAAAAGTTCCTGTAGATACCAAAAAAAAAAAAAAAAATCAACTGATTTTGCTGAAATCAAAGAAGCTGAATCAAAAGAAGTTGCAACCATAATGTTCCAATTAGTATGTACGAAAATCAGTCTAAGGATGAAATACTTACCCAAATTAAAACTGGCAAAAAAACCCTTACGGAACTTCTACAAGTGTGTTTCAGAAATGAAGACATAAGGACATTCTTTAGGGTGACTACACATATCCCAAAGCCACTTTCTCTGTGGGTTCTCTTTGCTAATATGGTTCAAGTGAGTGCTATGGACAGCACAACCACGCTACAGAGGCTGATGTATCTCAGAAAATATGTTCTTTCTCCCCTCAGCAGAAGAAAGAGTCTGGGTCTGGGGTATGAAGAAGAAAGTAATGCACAATTATGACTTTAGCCCTCACCTGGATTTCTTCTGCTCTCATTCCATCAAGTAAGTAACGAAGCAATTCATGACTGTCTTGCTGCTGATAACCTTTGAATCGTATTGCTCTGTTAAATGAAATTGTAAAGTATAACTGAACTCAGAGTTAAAGCAAAAACCATTCACAACAAACACACATGGACAAAGTCTCCAGAATATAAAAGCAACAAGTGTCTACATATCATATTTTCTAAAAATGTTAGAAGTGCCAGCTACTCAGTATGTCTCTGAGCATCCTTCATTTTGTGCTATTCATTCATATTTTGCTCTTCTTTCAAAAATTGTGAAGTATTCTACGAATTTTATATACTGTGTTCTGAGCTAGAGACAAAATAAGAGGAAAAACTGACAGTCTTAAACAACAAACCTTTTCATACTCACTATGACGTGCAATTGTACAGATACTCACTTTTTACAAACCTGAGCAAAGAGTTCCTTAGGAGTCACTACCCCTTTTCTTGTCTCCTGCATTTCTGTCACAAACTGATGCATGGCTAGTGTTAAAGGACCTGGCTGATCTAGTTTTATTAGCTGAGGTTCCTGTTTGAAAGAAAAGCAAAAGAGCTGTTTTGCCTTAATTCGGTGGCAGATTCTTTTGCAGCAAGTTTTTCCTTTTCAGTTCCTGAAAACATTGTCAAATAGAACACACAGAATTCCAAAATGGCAATAAATTAAACTGACAAAAACAATGTGTGGTTTATCATGCAACAATAGCAAAACTCAGTTATTTATTGCTTAGTTCAAAGCCTGGATTTCTTGCCTTTACTAGGAAAAAACCCCAATTTCTTAAAAAATGTTATGCATTTTCTTTGCCATCCAAATCTCTAACTGTAATGACAGGTATGTTATTAAAGTTAGTGCTACAGACATCCTCTAATTTGCTATTTTGCATTTAGACAAGTGGCACTATAGCAAGAGTTACACATTTTCATCCTCTAAATAACATCATCATAATGCAAGCATTCCTTCTACGACAAAGTATGAATCACTGCTCTTACACTCTGGACAAAATACCTCCACTGACTTCAGAAGCAGCTTTAAGGAAATCAGTGGCGAAGCTCCTGCTGATTTTACATCCTAATCTTGTCAGTATTTAGCTGGAACAGCTTTAAATTGACAGGTAAGTATTGCTTGTTTTCCTTACAGACTGGAAGGTGAAGTCAAACACTACGGAGGTCAAAGCATATTACCATGCATAGCTCAGGTGACTCAATTTTAATTGTGGTGCCAGGCATTTTAGCTTCTTTAAGCAGCTCCCTCAGGACTGGAGTTTGTGATAAATTCTGTAGAACACAAAAGACAGAAAGAGATTGGAAAATGGGGACAACAGGAAGGGCAGCTGAACTCGGCTAGTCATTGAATTTGTAGCAACCAGTTTAGCAGCAATTTATTTTCCCAAATACAAAACTAAAGTGGTTAACTACCACTCTAAAATCCCTACCTGTGTTTAAGACTAAAAAGTATATTCCATATAGCTAATGGGACTTCTAATGCCCTCTACAAACATTACTTCATATTGCAGAAAACCCTAAAGATATTTTTCTTCTACAGACTGATCTTCTAATGAGTGTATTTACTAGTCTCTGTGTCTAAAAAAATTAAATGATAAAATGCAGTGTATGTATTTGCTTGATTTAAAAAGTGTTTAAAAGTAAATCCAAAGCAGTTCACTAAAATCTGGAAGTACAGTGGGAATTTTGTTTGAGTAAAGCTTCAGTACCAAGAGCCAAAGAGCACAAGATCATGTCAGTTTCAATACACAAGAAAGAACAAATTTACTCGTAGCTGAACAAGTCACACAAGATGGCAATGCCTGCAACACGCTCATCCTGTTTCTTTCATCCAATATTTAGTTTTGCTTTCCTGTTGCTGAGAGAGACATTTTTATTACAATAAACACCTAGGGTCTTTGAGTACTAATCTCTTATTCTCCAAGAGGTCACAAGGGTGATGTGTCAGACTATTTCATAGTTTTAAAAAATAACTAGAAGGTGGCATGCTTATTTTATGTCAGTGAAAAATGCTGTCCCTCAAGGACAAGGCAGTTTATTGTATTTCCCCTTAGAGCAAGTCTGAACCTGCAGCTCCATTTCTTCGTATTTCTCTGGGCCAACACACTATTTTTAGAAAGAAGCCATCATTCCTGGCAGACAAAAAAAAATCGCATTCCAATTGTGTCACTGTAAAATGCTGAGGGCAGGGTTGTTGTGGGCTGTTTTGCATTCTGTTTGTGCCTTTTTTTCCTATTATTTTTTTTTTTCTAAAAACAACAGCAAATCCTGTACCTGCATCACTGCATTAAAGAAACATGTATTTCCCAAGTTACTAAGTCCTTTCACAGTGACTTCTCCATTAGCAGCTGAATGAGAATTTTCTTCTTTAAGTGAAATTTCTTTTTCTTGCTCATTTTTGCTGTCTTTTTCCACTTTTTTATTTTCAACTTCTTTGTTCTCTTGTTTTTCTACTGAAATAATAAAAGCATATCACATATTAACATAGTTACAAGGTATAGGCTAGGAAATATTATTACTGCCAGTAGCAATCCATGCTGTTCAGAGCTTATACACATGATAATTAGTTCTTTAATTTTTAAATACAAAACTACTTTTTTAAGTTCTTAGATTGTCTAGGTAACAGAAGTAAAAAATAAACAGAACAAAATAACAAAACCAACAAATCACAAACCCCCTGAAATGCCATTTCAAATCAGCAAGCAAATTAAACATCTCTTGGCCCACAAGTGATTCATGCCAACATCCTCTGAAATTCTTCAAGTGTTATCTCAAATTTTATTCCTGTCAAAATCACCTATGTGAGGGCTTTCTACAACAGCCAACAGGCTCCCATTGTCAAAGCATTCTCATATTCATTTCATGTACCTGAACAGATGAAACTGAAAAGTTTACAGTCCTCAAAACTAGTTAAAAATATTTTCCCCAAAATTATTTTGGTGTATTGCTGAAAATTTCAACAGCCTGTTTAATAAAGCTGTAAGGGAGTTCCAGGTGTTTCCAAAATAACATCCACACTGGTTGTCCCAGTTTAGCAGTCAGCTATTGATTAGGTTTCTGGTAAATAGGGCTGAGAGCTAATACTAACTCTAAAATCAAGTAACACAAGTTCAGACAAAGCAAGGAGAACAGACAATACAATCTTAGAACAAGAAAAAACAGATGGATGGACAACAACACACAGAACACATGAAACAGGCAACAACTGCACCCAGGTATTCATTGGTTCTCCAGCTCAAGCCCAAGAATAAAGTTTTGACAACTGATGTGAAGTTCAACTGCGTGTCTGGGAAAGACAAACTCTGCTCCCAGTGGGAAAAACCTCAGCTGCTTTCTGAAAAAATGGAATGCAGAAACAGCCATGTTTCTAGGCATTGCTAGATGTTTGTGATCCATTTCCCACAGGACCTGTGATTTCACCCAAGTGTTGGAATTTCTGACAGTCATTTGCTATAGCGTTTGTTTTCATACGCAAATTCTTCCAGTTTTTCTAGTGGAAATTGCCTTGTACAAAACCAGTTCTGCCATTTTGGAAACTAGGGGGTATTTTCTGGGTTCGTATTCTTTTACACAATCATATTTTAGGGATAGACTGCAGGCTGAACACAATATTTTAGAGTTCTAAAAGCACTGCAGCTGCCCATACTAAATGCACAGACGCAGTGACAAAACCTCTGTATACTGCTCCTTCCATTAGGATACGTGCTGCAACAGCTGGAGACTCAGTCATTCCTGGTACATTCACAAATACCCACAAAAAGACTTTAAAAAAATCAAATTATCCTTAAGCAAGGGCAATTTTTCTTTAGCTCTCATGACAGACTGAGCAACACTGATGAATAAACACAGCACCCTAAGTAGTGAAAGTCAAATGCCTATTTGCAGAAAAACTGAATGTCACGTTTTCTAAAAAGTCACAGTAAAACTGTCTTTTATTCCTCCTATTATTTATTGTATGTCTTGCCTGTAAAGGTTTAGGGGATGCTGTGAAAAATCCTGATCTCATTAGGTCTATGGGCTAGGACATTACTTATGCTACCAGAATTGTGCCAAAGAAGATAAAAAAAAGGGGGAGAAATTAGTTCTTCCCTTTACCATAAGGTGCTAAATCTAATTTAGCGTAAATTTTGGATTTATAGTATTGTCTCCAACACTAAGGAGACCTTCTGATTTACTGTATCTATACTATAATTACTTACCTGCATGTGATGAGTCAATACCAACTTGTTTTCTAACAAAATCCACAGTCTGGCCCAAAAGGGTTGAAGTTTTATATGGAACTTCATTATCACATAGGTAGCACCTGTCTCCGCCGCCCCCAAAAGAAAACAATTAATCCTATTTTTTTTCTATTATTTAAAAATCCTAAACTATTTACTTGTTTGATGCAATTCATTACACAAAGTTACAAGGTTTAGTGTAAGATTTATAAGTCTTAGAGAAGAATTCAATCTACTTATCATAAAAATAAAACAATTATGTTTAGTAAATTATTTTGGTGATTTGAATTTGGTTGCAATTTATGAGTATAAATCAGACTTCTAAAAGATGTGCTTAGAAACCCTGCTGCAAGAAAAAGAAAAGCTTGGAAAATTTTGCCAAAAATCAAGAAACTAAGATATCAGGCCCTAAAGGAAATGCCTTATGAATATTATGGCATGGAAAAATATTTTTAATATTCTACCCAAGCAAATACTTAATTGTATTTAAGTCAGATAAGAACTAATTCAAGTGTCCACCCTTAAACCTTGTATGTGACTTGTATTTGCTCTTCTACTGCTGATACAAACCCTCTTTGTCTCTTTATGAGCAAAGAAGTGTATGGTTATGCTTTAGAAAAAATTGTGGGAGAAGCTGCAGTCATAAAGGCTTGAGAAGGGTAAAACCCTGACAGAACACAAACAGCTGAAGGAGTTTTACATGTACCAGTTTTGTAGTTCACCCAATCAACTCTTTTAAGGACTGGCAAAAGGTACTGATACTTCTGCATTTTGGAAAACACCAATTACAGTTCTTAGGCAGACTTCAGGACTACCAAAAGTCAGACTCAGTTTTCAGATATTAAAAGCAGAAGAAGTCTGCAGCAAAATGTTTCCCCAAATCTCTGGCATCCCTGGCATTAGCTATAGTCATCCCATTTCCCCATATCTCATGAAAAAAATTGGCTCAGCTTTTGAATCCCTAATTGTTTATCTACTGTCTATCTGGTTAATCATAAAAATAGATGTTCCCACTCCTGGAATAACAAAGGATAGTTACTTCCATGGTATGTTTTAACACCCTAACCTTCTACTTGTCAAAAACACTGTAGACAACCTTGAAAGAATCAAGGGATTGGAAAAGGTTTTGCTGGTGAACGCTGTTTGAGCAGCACCAAAAATGAGTACAACAGCACTTGTATACCCAAAAGTAGAACTTAGTGAATTCCTACAACTCTCCCTTTCTTCCCCAAAACATGTCTTTAAACCCTTTACAGTTATTATTTATACCCAATTTGAACCACATGTGCATTCACACCACAGAGAGATCTGGCAAAAGCAGTTTTGATCAGAAATTTTGTACTAGGCCCACAGTTCTTGACTGTGGGTTTGCTTTGTAACTAATTTATAGCCAATATATTAACCTTCGAATAATTTCTTGGGCAAGTTTGTAAAACCAAGAAATTCTAGAAGGAAGCCAAAACATCTTACTTTGACAACTTCCTCTCATTTGCAAACATTTTGATTAAAAAAAAGGGAAAATAGAGCACTTCAAACCCACAATTTTAACACTAATTAAAATTCACAAAGAGATGTTCACTTGTTCATCAGTAATAATGTTACTAATAATGTCCCTTTCCATTCTAGAATTCATTAAAAGTAGTGATCATTACACATTAAGTGCTAAGTATGATCAAATAAATAAATATTTATATGAATAAAGTTATAAAAAATGAAGTTATATCAAGTTATATAAAATGAACATAATGACAGATACTGAGTCGCAAAACCACGTTACTAAGCAAAACGAAAATTCTTTACGTCAAGTACAGTATTTCTATATAGCACAGTTTAGAAAATTAGGGTTCCCCTTTTATATTTAAGTGTATAATTACTTTTGAGAGAAGTAAAAACTACCAGGGACATGCATTTTGTACTGCCTGATCCAGTAGCATCTCATAATTCTAGCTGCGCTTCTTGTCTATATGTGGTATTAAAAAATCATATTGACTGAGGAGATAAAAGTAAGGTTGTCACTGAGTGCACATCAGAAAGAACCTTCTCCCAAGGCCAAAACTTAAGATTTAGAGTTACAGATCAACATTTGTTTCCATGTGTCAGTATTCTGACCAAGTAAAAGCAGTAACATATGCAGTCAACCACATTTACTAGCTGGTCAAGTTCAGCCTTAATTATGAACATTTTCTAATCATAAATTTTACAAGAAAATAACATTTATTCTGCAAATCTAAGCAAAGACTGCTGGAAATTACATGTCTGGAAACACTCTAATATATGCCTAGAGAGAAATCTCAGAATTCACAAAGAAAGGACAAATTATATTCCAGCCTCTGTTGCCCTCCAGCTCTGTCTTGTGCTGCCTGACAAACTCACCACACACTCCAGTGGTCCAAACTGAGAACCAAACAGTGGGGATCTGATCTTGGTGTTTCATAATGCTTTAAAGCATGCTGGTCTGGAGAATTTCTGCCACAGCCCTACAATATTGATAACCACAAGTGTCACAAAATCCATTTGACTATCAATGAAACATACATAAAGTCAGAGTAAAAACAAAGTATTACAATCAAATCTGTTCAATTATGTTCAACTAATTCCATCTATTAGTTGATATCTATGTCAAAATACATTTTTCTGCAGATGGATAATTTACTTGGTGCAGAATAAAGCTGCTACGGTACTGAACATTTAATGAACCCATTCCAGTCTGAACACCTGAAAGAATGAAACAGAACCAAAAACTCTTTAGCATGCAGAGTTCTAAGTTTGATGAACTAACATGAGCATTAAGATCTTGTAAAAAAAAAAAAATCACAGATTAGGAGCATTTTTATTTTCTCAGCAAAATAATTCAAACTTTCTAGGAAAGACAATTGTCAAGATAGTGTTTTAGCCTTAAGCCTGCTAAATGCCTTTGGGCCATCTTCCAAGTACTTCATCTGACATTCAGAGCAGACATTTTAAAATCACACTCTACAGTATATAAAGTCATCCAGGTAGCACCATCTTTACAATTCAAAAAAAAAGAGAATATGAGAGTTTAATTAGAAACTCTCTTGTTCCATTGCATTACGAGACACTGAAAAGCATGAAGACAAATTAACAACAAAAGAGATACCCTATGGCCACATTTTAGGCATAACCATATCGAAGTGCCTTCATCAGTCTCCTCCTCCTCAGCCTTCTCCTGTGTCTTACTGTCTGCCTTGCAGTCCTGACAAACATGCCACTCCACATTCTGCAGTGCCTTTCTCACATGCCCTTGGTCCAGTCCTTTACGAATATGCTTGCACACAGGTTCTACAAATTAAAAAGCACAAGAAAGATGTAAGTAGCATAACGAATGCAAGCACTGAAGACACAGGCAGTAATCCAGAAGCTAGGATAGTCTTTCTAGAGCCAAAGAAACACGGGAAATTTATCAGACCATCAAAAAGAAACCTTTGGTTACCAACATTCACAATCTGGGTAAAGTGTTGCTGCACCCTAAACTTTATTTTGAGGTGTTTTTATTGCTCAGAGAGTGTGACAGCTCTGAATCCATCTTTGATGAGGCAGTATTACAGCCTCAAGATTGCCAACTTCTATCAGCATAAGCTGAAACTGGTGCAAATTTTTGTACCTACAGTTCTGTTCCTGTCCAAGATTACAGGATTTTATCAAGGTGCAAATGCTAGCCAACAAGAGACAAACATAGATATGCAGCATTATTTTAGCCTTTCTGAAAAATATAAGCTTGATCTCCAATCTCAAAATTGTCACTTTAAAAAGAAAGCAAAAAAATTTCATATATTGGCAACTACTGTTACAATGGAATTATTCACCATGATCTGTCTTAGTTTTTATAGGCAAAAAAGTGAGATGCCAGAAGCAGTTAGAATGTAACTGATCTCTTTGCAGGAGAAAAAGAAGAAATAGTTACAGTAGACATCTAACCTGACTCCAGGAAACAAAAAAGCCCCCAGCAGCCCCAAGAACGAAACAAGACAAAAGCAACTAAAAAAGGCATCCATGAGAGACAGAAGCTAACACAAGAAGACCAGGATAATCAGCAAACCAAAGCAGAGTGGACTTAAACAGGCCATCCCACCAAGCCTCCTCAAACTATAAGTACTCTCTTGCCGAACTAAATTAACCTGGTTCAACTCACTTCCCCAGCTGGGACCAACAAAAAAGACAAAAAAAGAAAAAAAAAGACAAAAAAAAATCAGCACAGGTGAGATCCAGTGGAGCTAGGAGAATAAAATTTAGTATCTGAGATTAGGAACTATTAGGAACAGAAGAACAGAAAGAAGAGGTTTTAACCAAAATACACTATGACAGCTGAAGTGTCCAGAGTCAGTACCAAATTAGCTGGTAGAATAAAGGCAAATTGCTTCACAAAAATTATTTTAGTCACAGCTTTTACTGCTAAAGCAAGAATCTTCTGCAACAAGCTTTTCACTTGGAAAATGCAACTTAAGCTTGGCAGCTGACTCCACAAGCCCTTTATATTCTGAGTAATTTTACACAATCTTTATCTGTAAACAACTGTGTGTGAGTTTCCTGAAAAACCAGAAACTAATCTCAGTTTTCAAGACAGGATTATTATTTTCTAGGGCATTTAGAAAAGTTATGACAACAATATTTCTTGCTAGACTTGAGTTTCAATTAAAAGTCCAGATTTAGTAAATGAGACTTCAAAGCCAGTGACTAATGTGAAGGCCTTCTAATGTTAATGGCTTTCAAGCCTTTTCTGAGGTTAAAAGAAACATTGGTTCCACAGACTTCTCCAAGGAAACATACTCAGTCTATCCGGAGACTCATCAGACTGTGCAGATTTGCCTTTGATGCGTTTCTTTCCCATACTCGTTGTCTGCAATTGTCCTAAAAGGAACAGTGACCTAACAAAGAAAAACAAAAAGATGAGAAAGCAGTTTTAGTTTTCCTTGTTCATTGCTACACAAGTTATTTCCATGGCCAAGCTGTCCCTTGAGGTGAATTAACTTGTTTTAATTTGACATATTCAAAGCAAAAAATATTAATTATATTTTAACATTAAACAATTGTAAGTGCTGTATCGACAAGATCACAGTGTGAATTAAAAAAACTCAAATGATTTAAAATATTAAATCAAAAGCATTGCACAAAATAATAAGACTGGAAACTTCGGTATCAAAAATCCTATAAACCTTAAGGACTTTAACTAACACCACAGGGATTTCATGAAAACTAATTGGTTTTGTCCCAATTAAATCTTGAAGTATTTGCAACCTTTTCATTTTGTTTACTGAAAATTCCCTGTGTCTTTAATGAAGGCTGAAACAAGTAAAGTACTCAACTTATTTGAAAATGTATGGACAATGGGAATTCCAGTTTTTCAATTTCTTTACTGGGGAAGATTTATCATCCCCTTCCCCACATACAAAGCAAATAATTCAGACAGGTCTGTTACCTACTACACCTATGGATCCTTCTTGACAAGAATGATCTACCACTACAGAGTCCTAATCGAAGTGCTTGGCTTCAGATAGGCGGCTACTGCACATGTGATAGAACATCTTTGGTTTCTAGTCTGTAGCCCCCCTACCTTACCAGACAAAAAATCATCCAAAAATCTCAGGTCAAACTTAAAACTCAACATATGTTGTACAAGACTCTGCAATCTTTGCAGGCTAGCTTAACCCTGGTGTCCACCCTTCGTGTAAACACAACCAGCACTAAATCTGCATCAATTCATCTTTCCAAACCCATTTCTTAGCTTGTACTTGGCAGGACACCAGCCCCAGAGCACAGCTGTCTGCTTGGAGCTGTCACAGCCAAAAAATTAAGCCAGACCAAGAGAGTCGGAGAGAAAAATTAAGGTGGGGAGAGCTTCGGCATGACACGCAGAGAGGACGTTTTGTACGAAAAGCCATTTCAAACAGGAGCACGTTTGCATGAGCACACACTCTTAGGGCAGGACCCGATGGCTGGTGGCTGGGCTGGCAGCCACTTCACCGAGAGCAGAGTTAGCAACTTGGGCAACTCGGCATTCGACTCGTTCAGGAAAAGCCTCTGCAGCACATTTTTCTGCAAAAAGCCACAACATTTGACCTTGTATGCACAGCTTTTAATTAGTAAAGTCCTTTCCAAACTGTCCTCGCTCCTGCCGGGACGGCGGGACAGCATCAACACGTGGGGCTGTTTATTTAACCCACGCTGTGCCCGGGCAGACTTGTTCGACAGGCTCTGCACCAGCCCTTCCACGGCACAGCCCTCACGAGAAAACGCACAGCCCAAACGACTGAAGCATTTTATGCTTTTTAAAATGACACGGAGCGCTCTGTAAACGACCAAACGCGCACCTGCGCTTGACTGCCACCCTGGGAAAAAGCCCTCAGAGTCCCGCTCGGGGAACCCCCGGGATGCCGGGGGACCCCAGGCCGGA
>VXBQ01006391.1:21682-43622 GCA_013400175.1 Phainopepla nitens | reverse complement strand
GGGGGGGGCGGGGGCGCGGGACGTGTCCGCGCCTGCGCGGGCGCCGCGCCGGCTCTCGCCTCCTCCCTGCTCTGAGGGGAGCGGGGTGTCCGAGGGTCAGGGCAGGGTCCCCAGCCCTCAGGACAGCCGGGAGCGGTGTGTCCGAGGGTCAGGGCAGGGTCCCCAGCCCTCAGGACACCCGGGAGCGGTGTGTCCGAGGGTCAGGGGAGGCTTACAGTCTGTTTCAGCAGCAGTCCTGTGTGGAAGGCATTGTTTTGGTGACACCAGCGCGTCCCGTCCCACCTGAGGGCAGCGGGAACTGCGCGGGCTGTCAGTGGGCGTGAGCCAGGCTGCCCGGCAGACAGGAGCCGCTTACGATGGGCTTGTTAACTATTAATGTGCATTGAATCTACGGCTTCCTCGTGAGGGGAAGTGGAGGGGCAGGCACTCTGTGGCGACCAGTGGCGGGACCCGAGGGCAGGACGTGAAGCGGTGTCAGGGGAGGTTTAAGGAAAAAAATCACCTCAGCGGGTGATTGGGAACTGGAACAGCCTCCCCGGGAAAGTGGGCACTGCGCCGGCCTGACAGAGCTCCAGGAGCGTTTGGACAATGCTTTTTCGGGCACAGGGTGTGACTCTTGTGATTGTCCTGTGCAGGGCCACAAGTCAGAGTCCATGATCCTTGTGAGTTCCTTCTAACTCAGCATATTCTGTGATTCTGTAACATTAATTGCATAGGAATAGTTAATGAACTTTGTCCCGTATTCAAACCATGTCTTTCTTCCCTGATTTTTTCTTTGCTCAGGGAATAGCAGAAATGGCCAACCCAGAAGAAGCAGAGATACAAATTTCAGAGTTAGATTTACTGTCTAGCATGTTTCCTTATGAGGAAGAGTTTGCTGTGACAGACCAACTGGCTCTAGCTGAACTGAAACACTATGTTGAAAATGAGTCTGCAGAGATGCCATCTTCAAAAATCCAGTTTGTACTGAACGTAAAGATAGAAGTGCCTAATGCCTCTATGGTATTGTAAACACATTTTTTTAACAATTATTTTATTAATTTGTGAGGTTTTATGGCTTCCGTGAAGTAAACATTTGCTCATTTGTTTTTAGGTGGAATTCTCTATGGCCTGTGCTTTACCATTTAAATATCCGACTGTTCTCCCAGAAATTACTGTGAGGTAAGACTGCTAATAAAAACATTTATGAGTTAGAGTGTGTTGCACAAATACAATTGTGATCAGAGAAAGCAGACTTTTTTTTTTTTTTTTGATGGTTTACTGCTGAATTAAACCAGGTTGAGAACAGTGCTGAAGGGAAAGGGAAAAACTGTGAAGGAGCCATCACCTGTGCAGAAGGGTTACATGTGGATAGTGTTCATAGGTCTGATGCCCAAGAAGAAAGACATGTCTGTTTTGATAAAGCTTAAGACTAGCTAAAGGACTGCAAAGGTAATCAAAGGTCTTATTCTTCCCTTGTCACAATGCTGTTTCTTCCAGCCTTCCAATTTTTTAATTTCTGTTTAAAGAAGTAGACTTGTGTATTTCCTGTGAACAGGAAATTAGTTCAGCCACCATACTTCGTTTTCTTGATTTTGTCTTACAGATTGGTAGTGCTGCTTGTGAATTCAAGAGTTAGCACACTGATTAAATACTAATTAAGATGTTTTCATAGCTAATATGAGTTCAATATCAATAGCAAGTGCGTATTATCTAACTACACCTGATTTTCTCGGCAGCTTGAAGCAAAACTTATCCAGCTGGTGAAGGGTCTGGAACACAAGTCCTGTGAGAAGCAGCTGAGGGAGCTGGGGTGGTTTAGCCTGGGGAAAATGAGACTCGGGGGGGACCTGATCACTCTCTACCCGAAAGGAGGCTGTAGCCAGGCGGAGATTGGCCTCTTCTCCCAGGGAACCAGCGACAGGAGAAGAGGAAATGGCCTCAAGCTGTAGCAGGGGAGGTTCAGGTTGGACGTTAGGAAGAATTTCTTGATGGAAAGGGTGGTCAGGCATTGGAAGGAGCTGCCCAGGGAGGTGCTGAGTGCGTGGCTGGGTGTGGCGCTCAGTGCACTGGTTTGGTTGGCGGGGTGATCATTAGTCAAAGCTTGGGCTTGGTCTTGGATGCCCTTTCCAAACCAAAGGATTCTATTATTCTTTGTTTCTACAAACATCCTAAATTGTGAACCCATGTATATTTATATGCATTTACGTTTTTCTTTAGGTCATCACTGTTAAGCCGCTCTCAGCAGATTCAGCTGAACTCTGATCTAAAAACGTATTTGATGCAGAACTTCAGGGGCGAGCCCTGCGTGCTGAGTGCGAGGGAATGGGTTAAAGACCACGCAGCTGCTTACATTGACAAAGACCTTTCGTCCTCCTCAGTGACAGCCTCAGATGCCACACCGTCAGAAGTCACCACGTTCACTCGATTGTGGATCTACAGTCATCACATTTACAACAAGCAAAAAAGAAAGAATATTATTGACTGGGCCAAGGAGCTCTCTCTGTCGGGGTTTTGCATGCCAGGGAAACCTGGTGTCGTTTGTGTAGAAGGTTTACAAAGTAGTTGTGAAGAGTTCTGGTCAAGGTTGGTTCTTCTTTCTGCTTAAATGCCATTAGTAGTTAGAATATTGCATTTGTCAAGTTGTACATGTGGCCAGAAGGTGGGAAATCCAACCACCTGCCGAGGTGTGAAGGTCTGCAAAGTATTTGTGTTTATAATAATGTATGTACAACTCTGAATATCCACTGTGCTGTTGGTTGCAACAGTCAAAGCAACCACTACTGCATGGTGCACGTTTATTTCTGTTTTATTTTCCTCTGTGTTCCACTTTTATGGAGATGGACTGCAGTACCCCAGTTGTGTCAGATATATGTGCTCTTCTGTCACTTCACGTTCATGTTTAATTGTGCTCCCCTCGTTTTTCCTTCTGGGTGCTGCAGACTAAATAAGCATTGTAATTTGATTGTATCTGGTAAGACTGTGTGAGAATTCTTAGCACAGGGAAGGCAGAAGTGAGCCATGAAATGGAAACCACATCCTCATTAATTGTATTGTCAGGAATATCATTAAAGTTTTTCAGTCCTGAGGAGATGTAAAATACCCAAGCTTCTGCTTTTGAGAGTGTTTGCATGTAAGTAGTATTTCTATCACGAGCTCACGAATCATTTTCTCTGTCAATATATAGACACAAATAGAATTTATTGACTTTTGTGATAGTAGTTATTCCATAGTATTTCCTAAAACAGTCTTTATTTTATAGGTAGATTAATATTTCCCCAATTGCTTTCAGGGTAAGAAGATTAACATGGAAAAGAATTCTTATTCGGCACAGAGAAGATGTTTCTTTGGAAGGTGGAGGACATGCTGAGATCCAGAAGCAACGGAAGTTCCCCACTTTGGAAGAAAAATGTTTTGATGCACATGGTGCCAGGGGAAATCATATGGACTTGGGGCAACTCTATCATTTTTTAGAAGAAAAAGGATGTGCTGACATATTTCAAATGTACTTTGGGGTTGAAGGGCATTGAAGGGGTTGAAGATCAGCACAGGCCCCAGCACTTACATTTCTAATTTAATCCTCGTAACAGATTCCTTAGCTTTTCTGCAACAGTTGATCAGAGAGGGAATTAATCATTCATGATTTATGTGATCAATCCAGTTTTCAATGAAAACAAATACCTAGTGAAATGCTGAATAATGAGAATGACTATGGGAACGCTTGATGCGCTTTCTGGTGTTGAGATTTAGTGTACATACCAGCTTAAAATGAAAGGAAATGTGTTTGATAACCTACTGGACAGTTACAGAACTACAGATGGATGAACAGATGGAATATGGTGAATGAATACACAGATAAGAAAAGACAAAAATTGTGGGTATCTCATTGTGGGTATCTCATTGTGGGTATCTCAGGAGCGAGAACATGATGTTTACAATAATTGTTACTGTTTACGTACACTTCAGGAAAACTTTTTTCTGTGATACAATCTTCTACTTTCTACCTGAAAGTTTAGTTAAGCCATGAGAGCAATACTTTATTAAAAAAAAAAACAAGGGGAGGGAGCAAGTTTACATGAGTCTTACTCATGCTACCAAGATGAGCCAGGATGCCTACTCTAGGGCACAAGAATTTTCTGTAGGTAAAAGTGTCTGTGCAGGTAAGATAGATACCATGGTGGCTCCACTACATCTGTTATTTGGGTTTGTGTAAAAAACAGCAGTGTTCCAAGGATAGGGCTCCCTTATAGCATGCTCCAAAATTCTGAAAAGATGCTCAGCCTTCTGAGTTTGTGAGTTTTCGGTCCTGTAATATGAAGTGCATTATGTTGCATGTGTTTTTGAGTGGGATTTCAACCAAATTGTATCAATGAATGCTACTTTTGTGGATACTATATGTAAATCCCGTGGTAGAAAAAGCAGACTTTTCTTTGGATTAAATATTTTTATTAAACATTGATTAAATGCTTCTGTACACATCCAGGGAAATCGCTAACATTCAGCCGTCTGGTCTGGACCTGGAGCACGTTTTGCAGGGGTACTTCACAGCGATGCCATTCGACACGCGTGGGTGAAACTTCCCCAAATCCAAAGCCCTTGTAAGCGCACAAGACGGCCGCGGCTCCGCAGAGGCCCCACGGCCGCTCGAAGTCGAAGATCGGTGGGTTTTACTTGTTTCCTTAGAGGATGCCGTTCGGCCCAAGGCCTCTCGAGGCGGGCTCCTCCCGCCCCGCCCCGCCCCGGAAGTGTCGCCGTGCCCGCCGTGGCTCCGGCCGGGCCCCGGTGCCGGTCCCGGTGCCGCCATGGGGGGCAAGAACAAGCAGCGAACCAAGGGCAACCTGCGGGTGAGCGGGGCCGAGGGGGGCGGCGAGGCCAGGCCCGGGCCTCGGGGCAGCGCGATCTTCGGGCCCCGCCGTGGCACCTGGGGCCGGGCCCGGGGCCGCCTCTTGGGCTGCGTCGTGCCGTGGGGGAGCGGGACCGCTGCTGCTGCGGTATTTGTACGGAAAGGGGCAGCGCGGTCGCCGCGGGTGTAGAGTCAGCAAGGTGCCGGTGGTACGCCGGATGTGTTTTCGTGTGCAGAGTCTTAGAATACACTCTTGCCAAAAGGCCAGAGGTGATGTGACATCTGGCCTATCACTCGGGACGGTGGGAGAAGTCTGGTGTTCAGGTTCCCTAATTCCTCCCTGGATTTGGGGAGGACTAGGAAACACAAAGCAGCACGTCCTTAACAGCTCACATGTGCAGAAACGGTGATTTAAACCCCACAAGCTCACAAAACTGCTGCTGTTGTTAGGAAATAAAAGGTATTTGCATTATGAGGTGTCCCAGAGGACATTAAAGCATCAGTCAGTTTTGGGGCAGTCTTTCTGAGGAGTGTGGTTGAAACAAACCTGAGCCAATACAATGAGCACATGGGATAAACTAGAAGAGGTGCTGAGCTCTAAAACACACACTGTGTGATGGTATTTATTATATTTGTTAGGTATGCGTGCTTTTGCTGTATTCTTCTAAATAATTTTTGGCCACTTGGCTGCTGGGAGAATCCTTTATTTTGTCTGTATGTTTTTATTTGTTCAGAGAAAAAAGGAGCATTCCTTGGGAGCTCTATTCGCCCTTGATAAGAACTAGGAAAACCAGAAATAGTGAAGGAGGATAAATAGTTTATAAATTGTTTAATTTATATGTAGTTTAATAAATTGTTTATAGTTTCTTAATAAGTTGTTTGCTTGCAGAAGGAATTTTTGTTAGGCTTTTTTATACAGCGAGAAAACTATATAAAGCAATGCAGTTTTCCATAGATATTCATGCATTGTGAGAAAAGAGAGTTCTAATTCCCAGAATCATCGAATAGACTCACAGAATGGTTTGGGTTGTAAGGGACTTTAAAGCTCATCCGATCCCACCCCTGCCATGGGCAGGGACACCTTCCACTAGACCAGGTTGCTCCAAGCCCCATCCAACCTGACCTTGGACACTTCCAGGCATGGGGCAGCCCCTGCTTTTCTGGGTAACCTGTGCCAGCGCCTCACCACTCTTACAGGCAAGAATTTAATATCTAATCTAAGCCTATTTCGTTTCAGTTTGAAGTCATTCCTTCTTGTCCTATCACTACAGTTCCCAATGAAGACTTCTCTCCAGCTTCTTTGTAGGCTCCCTGCTGATACTGGAAGGTTGTTATGAGGGCTCCCTGGAGCCTTTTCTTTTCCAGGCTGAACAGCCCCAACTTTCTCAGCCTGCTCCTAAAGAGATGAATAATTTTCTAGGTCAAACTTCTGTGTTTAAAGCACAGGGGGACTCTTCCTTGAGAGACTTTATTTTAATGAGGAGGTTAATTATACAACCTAAATAGGATCATATTTTCAAATGCACGATGCGTGCAAAATAAAATTAAGTAGATAATCGACTCCTGTCCCTGTTTTTTTCAGCCTTCTAGCAGTGGCCGGGCTGCAGAGCTCCTTGCCAAGGAACGTGGAACAGTGCCGGGGTTTATCGGCTTTGGAACATCTCAGAGCGATCTAGGATATGTTCCTGCAATTCAAGGAGCAGAGGAAATAGACAGCCTCGTGGATGCTGATTTCCGAATGGTGTTGCGAAAGCTTTCTAAAAGGGATATCACAACCAAGTTAAAAGTAGGTGTATCCTTTGCCCCCCATAATTTTTTTTTTTTTTTAATCAGAGAATAACGCAGTTCTCTTAAGGGAGGAAGAGGAAGTAACTATCACTAATTTCACTTTGGTGGACTTGCTAGAGCTGCAAGCCAGAAGATATCTTGGATAACCTCTAGCAGGGTCCATCATGCAATTATCTCTATAAGTGCTCATTTGCAAGAAATTACTTGATTTTTGGAAAAGGGAGCTGCAGTATCAGATACAAACTAGTAAATTACAGAACATATCTGCTTGACTTCTTGAGTCATGCTCTTGGTGTTTTGATTTTAGGCTATGCAGGAGTTTGGGACGATGTGCAAGGAAAGAGAAGCAGAAGTTGTTAAAGGCGTCCTTCCTTACTGGCCGAGAATTTATTGTAAAATTTCACTAGTAAGTATTGGAGTATTTAAATTAAAAACTTATCTATATACTTCCTGTGACTACCTCTGAGGTGGTCTTTGTTGACCTATCTACTTTTGTTGGAGTTACTAACTTGTTCTAGCAGAAACATCAAGTTGAAGGAGAATACTGTTCTTTTTTTTGTGGACATATTTCAGTATTGGCAGTGGGTGGAATCTTGAACTGTTGATATCTGGGCTGCACTTCCTTGATAGGTCTGTTAAACCTTTATGCTTAAAAGACTGTACTAGATTTCTTAGGAAAAGTTCTTTTGTGTGAATTCCAGAAAGGCTAGAGAGTCTGTTCAGTTAACATAATTATAAATCTTCCTGATCTAGGACTAATATCTGACCAGACTTAACACTAAAAAAACCCTCAAACCCAAATATGAAAAGATCATGTGTAGTCAGATTAGCAATAAGTTTCTTCGTATATTTACTGTATTTCCAAGCTATCTAGAATGCTACTGTTGAAAACATGATATGGGACAAAACAATTCACTATTTTTACCCATTAGAGTAAGTCCTACTGTTTCTTTCTGGAGTCAAGAGTGTAGAAAATCATGGTGGTGTAAATTCATATGCAAATAAAGGATAACAATGCACAGCTTTATGGTAGTTCTCATTCAAAAGATATCTTCGAGGCTTCCTGTTTCTCCTGCCTCTTGTCTGTCTGTAAAATGTTTATATACATTGGAAACAAAAACTGTTGTTAGGGATATCAGGGAAAGGTTACAATTCTGAGTGTGCAACACTTCGGGAATATGATGCTACTAAATTGGGACTCTCCCCATACCTTGGGATACCAAAACCTTTTTGTGGCTGATGTGTGTTTTCAAATCTATGTTTCAAATCCAATTAATTGCAAGCATGGGAATGTTTGCAATTTTAATCACCACTTTTGCTTTGAACTACCTGAAATCAAAGGTACATTCTCTTTTTTTCCTTCTTTTCTTTGTTTAACAGGATCATGATCGCCGTGTTCGAGAAGCAACTCAGCAATCTTTCGAGCAACTGATTCTTAAAGTGAAAAAACACTTAGCTCCTTACTTAAAAAGTATCATGGGTTACTGGCTGATTGCTCAGTGTGACACTTACTCCCCTGCTGCTTCTGCTGCAAAAGTAGCATTTGAAAAAGCTTTTCCTTCGAGCAAACAACCTGAAGCCTTAGTATTCTGTAAGGATGAAATTCTTAATGTGAGTTTATACTTTTGCATTTCTTTAAGGCTTTGTGTATATCAACTTCTGTTATATGTTTAAAAGTCATCCTTCCCCCGACTGTTCTTCACAATTAAATTTCTTTCTCACCTGAAACTTTGCCCCTGTGAAGAGAACCATAGAATGGCTTGGGTTGGAAGGGACTTTTAAAAGGTCTGCATGTTCCACCCCCAGCCAGGGACAGGGACACCCTCCTCTAGACCACGTTTATCCAAGCCCTGTCCAGCCTGGCCTCAAACACTTCCAGGGATGGGACAGCCTCAGCTTCTCTGAGCAACTTGTGCCAGGGCCTCACCACCCTCACAGGGCAGAATTTCTTCTCTAAGGAAATATAAAAAAGAAGAAGAATAAAGAATGCAGAGGAAAAAAAAATACATCTTTTTTTTGGACTTGAGCTGAGAATGACTGGAACCAAAGGAATGAATAGTGAATTTCCTTGTGTGCATTCCTATGTAATGATGCTCAGTCAATCCATAGTGTTGCTGGCAGGTGGATTAATGATGTTACAGTAGTTCAGCTACAGTGGAAAAGGAATGAAGAATGCTGAGCAGTGTTTCAGCATCTACCAGTTTGATACTTTCCAAGGTTTATGCTCTTCTGCTGTCAGATATGATACTCAATTGAATTGAAAAAAGGTAGAAGATTGCATTGTCAGCCCTAACTGTTTTGGCTCTCCTCAGTTTGGCTTCTTTTTAGCAGGAGCACATTGGCATAGGGCTGCAATTTACTAAGTATTAGGAAGACTTAATTCAGACAGTACCACAACTACTATGTTCAGCATGTTTACTAGCATGACTAAAATATTAGAAAGACAACTCAGAGCTTGTGAAATTTTATTGTAGGGCTGTCTCTGAATAATGTGTGAACTGTATGGTTCATGTATAAGTATTAGATTTCTTTGTGCATACATACATTGTTTTTTCCCCTATAGGTACTTCAAGATCACCTTCTGAAGGAAACAGCTGATACACTCAGCGACCCCCAGTATGTTTGCCTGCTTAAATGTATATTTCAGTCTTTAAATCTTGGTCTTTATTGGGTCCTCTGTCCTTGGAAGTAGTGAATTTAGTTTTGTTTTGGGAGACAGAATAATATTTGAGTCCAGATCCCAGAAACTTTGTTTGGGACTTAGGTATAAATGGTTTTGAAAGTGTTATCAGTTATGTAATTCTTGTTTCAGCTCTTCTAAGAATAGAATTTGTGTGTAGCTGGAAGATGAGATGACTTGAAACTCTTTTTTATTTTAACACTTTATAGTAATTTAGAACCTATGGAAATTTTATGTATTTACATTTCTGGCACCTGAAATCAAAAAAAGAACACAAAAAAAATGAAGGCAGTTTAGTTTAGACAAACTTGGGATGCCTGCTGGTTTATTTGCGGTCCACTTTTAACTTTTTTGTTTGTTCTGCTTTCTGAGAACTGTACCAGAAGAAGAAAGGGAAGCCAAATTTTTCCGGATTCTGACCTGTTCCTTGTTAGCTTTGAAAAAGTTGCTCAGCATGTTGCCAAAGAAAGAGATGCATTCAGTGGAGGAAAAGTTAATGTCGCTTCTGTCCCAAAACAAGTTCTGGAAATACAGCAAAAACAACGTATCACTGGTGACTTTTTAATTTCTTCTTTATTTTGCTTGGTTTTTGTTAAAGATAACACCCTTAACCTGAGGAAGTATTAATTACTTGTATTCTACAAGGATGAACTTGGTACTTTGCTTAGGTTTGAAACAGCCTTCAAATTTCTAGGTAGATTCCAGAAAGGCTAAAGAGACTGTTCAGTTAGCATAATTATTAATGTCTTTGATCTGGGACGAATATCTGACCAGACTTTATGTTAAAAAACCCCCCAAACTCAATATAGACAGTATTGCTTGAGAATTTATCCAGTAGGCTAAATTTTATTTCTGTGTCATCATGGTCTACTTCTTGGCAATCTGCCAAAATTTAAAATTCATATAGAAGATACAAACTCTGTCAACTTACAGCATGTGTTCCTAGTGCTTTGGAATTTTCATTTTTTAAACCATTTTACTGGTCTTTAGTCTGCCAAGACCAGCAGTACATAAAGTGATGAATTCATGCAATAGTATTTTGTTTAAAAGCTTTGTTTTTCTTTGTTTTTAATAATATTTTAACATTTGTTCATATGATAAAATATGGGGGTGGTGTGTTGTAAGGTTTTGTTGACTTTAAAAGGAATCTTATAAACGACATGGTGTGACAAATTCTGATTTTCCTTCTGTGTCCTCCGTCAGGTTCGCTCAGCTTTCTTTGAGCTGATTTCTGCTTTTTGCCAGCACTTGCCTGAGGTGGTGAAAGCTGAAGCACCAAGAGTTTGTCCTGCTGTTCTTCTCAGCATTGATGACAGTGATGCAGTTGTGTGTCCTGCTCTTTGGGAAGCAGTGCTTCATACTGTCACTACTATTGAGGTAGTGTGGGAAGCGTAAGGGGCAGATATATTCATTAAATTTAACTTTTCACCAAGTGGTGTTCTCTGTGTAGAATTAGGAAGACAGGCTTGACTGGGTTTTCTTTATGATTAGTAACAGGAACTGCTTAAGGCTGCATTCTCCTTCTTTCAGTGTAAGTTTCAGGTTTATCATGTCCAGCATATCTGAAAATTAGAGTTGTTTTCTGGATTTAATTTAATTAACCTGAAACTCTTTCATTAAATGTAGTTACTAGTAAGTCAAATAATGCTTAAAACCTTTTTCTTTATTAAAGACAGTTACAAAAATGACCCACAGTGCATTTTTGGTTAGTTTGCTTCCCCTTCAAATGTAAGGATTCTATAGCTTTTTCTTTTTTTTTTTTTTCCCTTCCTTTAATTTTACATGAAACACTGGCTTTGAATTTATTAGCAGGATGAAGTGTTGCCACAGACTGGGTTGTTTTGAGGGTTTAATGCTGCAGATCCCTTTTGTAACTGCTGGAATGAACTGTAACAAGTTTTTGTGAAGAAAAACCCCTAAACAGTCTTTGTTCAGCTTGTTATAAATATAGGTACTTTGAACTATAATAAATATGATAATAAATAAAATAGATCAGATGACAAAAAAATTTACGGGGAGAAAAGTGCCAAAGCATTTTCCAACCATGAGAAAATTTTTGAAGAGAATTTTGAAGTTAGTGATACTCCTAAAGTCAGTCATTGGTTGGCCTTGATAATGAGAACTTAAAATTAAATACAGGACTAATGACAATAATGATTTCTATGAAGCATCATGAAAGCATTATTAAAGAGAGACCATTAATTGCAGTTGGCTGACAAGGAAGGTCAAATGATTTTAAACAATACAGAAATACTTTTGTCATGTTAACTTCACAAGCCAAAATAGGGAGAAAGTGATTTTAAGGAATACTGACAAGTGAGTAATTTAACAGAATTTAAATTTCACAGTGACTGGTTTTAGCTATAATACAGGAAGGTTGGTTAAATGGCTGCCTTGGGAGTTCTTCTGATGCAACATATTGTTGTTTTGTTTATAGTAAATGAATTTCTTTCTGTAGGAATGCTGGAGTCATGTAAATGCCAGGAAAGGAGTTCTGCCAAAGCTCTGGACAGTGCTTCGAGAAGGTGGGCGAGGATTGGCTACTGTTATCTACCCAAACCTCCTGCCCTTCATCAGCAAGGTGCCTCCTGATGTTGTGGAGCCTAAGCTGGAATACTTCAGAGTGTTTTTCAGCTCTATAATTCAAGGGTATGGACCACAAATTTATTTATTTGGAAGCAGTCTCTTTTGCATTTGGAAAAAAAGAAACTAATCTTTAAGCATTTAAAAATGAATGAGATCATATTTTTAAAATTCTTTTCAATATCCAAAACTGGACTCAGTCCTTTGTGGCTGTTCCTGTTGTCTTAAACCTTTAGCTTTTCTTTTGATTTTACTACATCTTCCTTAAAGGAAACATTCTTCTCTTTCCTTGTCAAGGCTTTGTTCATTCCATGACAAGTTTTAATATGGAACATTTATTGTAATTAAGGGTGACTCTTAAGAATCAGGCTCTTCTCACCAGTGTGTAATTCTTACAGAGGGGATTAGCCTTGTCATAGTGGCATTTCCTTTATGCAGGAACTGTAATTCTCATGATGTTAATTTTTAAAGGGTGAAACTGCTTTTACTTTGTGCCTTTAAAATACATCAAAACCACCTTTCTATCAAATGTGATTTAAATGTGCACCTGTGCATTGTGTACTCAAAAGCATATAGAAATTATTTTATGAAATACAGAAATTTCATTTATTTTCAAAGAAAATCAGTTCTTGGCTGATGTTGGTGTGGCAATTAGCAGAGCTCTTGGAGAAGAGAGTTGTGTAGGGGTTTGTTTGAAAAGTGTATAGAATTTTATACGTGTAGTACAATGATTTCTGTGATCATTTGTGTGATGTAGTATTCATTAAAAAGCAAAGAAATTGCAGGTTTTCAGACTCAAAACTGGTGAGACTGTTTTTAGGTGGTTTTCTTTTTTTTCTCTTTTCTTTCCTTCCTTTTTTTTTTCTTTTTTTTTTTTCTGTAATGACAGAAAGTAACACTTTCTGAACCTCTGTGATGTGTGTGGAAAATTGCAGAAGAGTTTTCACACCCATCTGGAACATGAGACAGAGTGCTAGGCTCTAAATGGTTTCTCTGTTTACATTGATCTTTTTTTCTGAATGCTAAGACCAGATGAAGAAGTTATTTCAAATATAGGTTTTATTAAGTGCCTGGGTTTATCAACTTTCTAAATTGACTTTATTTTGATCTGACTCCTCTAAATGAGTCTGTGATCCTGTATTCTCATACTGGTGTCTGAATCAGAACAACATAACTGGGGGTACATTGATGACATTCATACTGAGTTTCTTGAAAGCACAGCTGACTGTGTGTCCTCTCACAGGTTGTCAAGTGAGAGGACAATAGCCAGCCCTTCAGAAAGTTCAGCAATTATAACTGCATTTATGGAGTGTCTGTGCTTTGCTGTACTACAGAAAAGAGAAGAAGAAGACCAAAGACAAATTCATCAAATGCTTATATGTGACCAGGTATTAATCAGAAATACTGAATATTGTTGTGTGTACGTTTAATAAGTGAAAATTAAAGAAAAATGTGAATTTGAGGTGAGGATGTAATTCTCTGTTGAGAGTTTCCCTAGATTTTATGAAAAACCACAAGAATTGTCAAGGCTGGAAAAGATGTTCGAGGTCATCCAGTGCGACTGTGAGCCCAGCACCACCAAAATCACCCCTAGACCATGTCCCCAAGAGCCTCATCCAAGTGTCTCTTAAGCACTTCCAGAGGTGGGGACTCCACCACCTCCCTGGGCAACTTATTCCAATGCCTGACCACACTTCCAGTGTTTTGTTTTGTTTTGTTTTTTTTTTCCCTAATACCTGGTCTAAATTTCCCCTGCTGCAATTTTAGACCATTCCTTCTTCATCCTTCCACTTGAGACATGGCAGAAGAGACCCACCCCCACCTCCTTTCAGGGAGTTGTAGGAAGCAATGTGTAACAAAAGTAAAAGTAAACCCTAAAACTGAATTGAGGGTTTTTTTCTTCCTATGAAATCATCCTTTTTAGTGTGCAATTTCAGTTATATTTAAGGGGAATAAAAGTACCTCCCATCCTGTATATTTTTATAAACTGCTCAAACATAAATAGTTCTGATATTTGCAGAATTGCTTCCAGAATGTTTTTCAGAATTACAGAATTTCTTGGCATTATAAAGAATAAAATGATTTTATAAATTGGATCACTGTTCTTTAATACATTTTTTTTTGTCTTTATAGCTAATTCCTATTACCAGTGCTGTACTTAAGGAGCCCAAGTTACAAAGTGGACCATTATTTCATCAAACAGCAGAAATGCTGAGTTCCTGGGAAGCTAAAGCAGAGCTCTCTAATGATGATGGCACAGATGAAGTTTTCCAGAAACTATTGTCAGATTTTTGGGACCATCTTTTAAAAATGTGTATACTTCATGTCGATAGGTTGGATGCTGATGAGAAATTACTGTTTGCCATATCTGGTATGCTAGAAATTCTTCAGAATCCAAAGAGTGCTGCAAAACCAAACTATAGAAAATCTCTAAAAATCAGATTTACAGATGAGGATGAATCTGAAAGGAACACAGAGAGTAGAAGGCTCACAGAAGTAAGAAATGGTGACTCTGAAATTCAGGCTGACTTGCAGCAGCAAACTTCACGTCTAAGGAAGGAACCTCTAGAGAACTTAGTCTGCAACCTGGCTGAGCTGAGCATTGTGTATGTCAATGAACAGAAGTCAGAACAGCATCTGAAATTTCTCTCTGCCCTGCTCAACTCTTTTTCCTCAAACAGAGTTTTCCAAGTACTTTTAGAGCAGGGAAATGATGTAAGCCCTGCTCTAGCTGAATCCCAAAATGAAGTGAAAGCTCATAACCAAAGTCCATCTGTACAATTTCTGTATATGAATTTAATAACTTGGCTCAAAGAAGACTGGAGAAAAGACACCCATTTCCTGGTTGATATTTTATACAGTGTACTTCATTGTTGCAACAGTAATGATGAAAGGAAAGTCATTCTTGATGATTTAGCAAAGGTAGGACTTGTACATGATGTTATTAATTTTTATCAGAGTCGTTACTGTTATGGGATGTGGTTCATTAATAATCTTACTTTGGCACTGTTGCATGGAAGATAATTCTACATGAATTTGGGTTAAGTTCAGCATAAGGAATGTAGTTTTAGGAAAGTTGGACATGACAGTGTGGGGGTGAAAGGCTCTGTCCCTTTCTGTATGGTATAAATAATTTAGAAAAAAGTGTCATCACAATTTCTCTACTCCTGCTTCTTTATACAGTGTACTTTAATAGAAGTCATTGGTAGCCTTTCTTATAAATACAGTCCCTTACTTCTGGGGAATTTTGTGGGAGAGGAAGATTTGGAAGACAAAAATTATATAATCAATAACTTTGTTACTGAATTTTAGCAGCTTCTACTTACACCTACAGAACAGTTAAAATGGCATTATTGCTTCCTTTTCAGTAAAGATTTTTATTAAATATTGGGAAATTTTGTTTTTCTTTTTAGATGGATCTGAAATGGGTTATTTTCCTCCAGATAATACAAAAGGTACCTCTTAAGATTTTGTTTTGTTCTTGTTATGCATGTTCTTGTTATGCAGTTTTTAATAATTCTCTAATGTGAGCTTTGAGACTCACATGGGTTTGTAGTGATAATTTCCATAGTTTGAAAATCTTACAGTTTCAAAGTAGTGTTTGTTTTAAATTCATTTAAATCTGGGGACAGTCTTAAAAATAAAATGATGATGCCAAAACAGAAGAATCTTTGTCCCATCTGTTTTTGGTCAGTTTGCTTTTTGAGCCAGAGAGATTCCTGATTTGTTGATCATCTCTTCTAAGCTAGAGACAACGGAGCTGGGGATTAGACCAATAATTTAAATGATTATTTATATCATCATCCTTACAAGGTGCTTATAAAGAAAAGGTAGTATTCCATTTTTTCATGCTGAATATTGACAGACTGACATTTAAGCAGTTGCATGAGGATGAAATAGGAAGTGTATGATGAATTTTTGGACAAGAACTCACAGCACTTACAGGACTTACAGTCCAGTGCATAGACCACAGGATCTTCCCTCCCATGTGCTGTGTATTTTAGGAATACTCAGTTTTTATGATTTTGTAACTTACAGTGGCTCATCAGCAAAATAATGTTTTTGATTTGTGACTTTCTATTTCTTCTTAAGGAAATTCAGGTGCCATAAACAGTTCTTATGTTTTAAATATATTTTATTTCAGCCAACTTGCTCATCCAGAAGTTATTTTTCTAGTTCCAGTGTAGGAATTTCCTGGGCTCTATAGCTGGAGGAGGAACATAAAGGAAGCATTTTCAGAGGGTGACTTGTTTCAGTCTGCAGTAGAGATCTGACCCAGCCATAAGTTGCTGTCTCTGACAAAAAGAAAGCTGGAGGGTGTTGTTGCAGATATAAAATCTAAAGCCTGTTTGTGACAGATGATATAATTCTCACTCTGTGTGTGCAAGTTTGGCATACTAATCTTATGCTTAGTAATAAAAGGAAATATTCATAACAGGTTGCCCAGAGAAGCTGTGCCTGCCCTATCCCTGGAAGTGCTCAAGGCCAGGCTGAATGGGGGTAGGAGCAACCTGGTCTAGTGGGAGCTGTTCCTGCCCATGGCAGAGGGCTGGTGCTTAAATTGGAACTTAGAAGATGATCTTTATGATCCCTTCCAACCCAAACCATTCTATTATTCTGTACTCTCAAAAGATTCTTGGAATGTTTTTCTTGTGATCCAGGCGTGCTCAAGCTCAACAAAACTCTCCTTAGTCTCTGACTGGCTGAAAGGAGACACGCTTGGAGAAAAACTGGTAACTCTGGCAGATGATCTGTGTCACCTGGGTTTAAAACCTAGAGCAGCCTCATCAGGATCAGCCTCTTCAGAAAGGTGGACCCTCCTGAGCTTGGTGTTGTCACAGCACGTTAAAAGTGGTGAGCATGAATAATCCTTGGAGTTCCTGAAGTGTAAATGCTGCACTTAATGCTTTACATAAGGTTGAAAGGAATTTGGGATCTTCCAGAATACTTCTTGTAGAACATTTAGGCTTTCTCCTGGTAGTTTTTTTGTTGATTGGTTGGTTTTTGTTGGGGTTTTTGTTTCTTGGTTTTGGGCTTTTTTTATACCTGAGCCAGTTTACTACATCCAGTTGAATTTTGTAAACACTAACTTGCAGCCATAGCTGCCATTTTTTTGGTCCACATTGCTAAACAAGGGCAGTGTTTAAAGAGAAGATGCAGATTTGCAAGTTTTGAAAACTTGAGGAAAATTTAAGTAAGATTGATCTGTCAGCTGATGTGCTGTAAAGTAATAGGATGTTTTAAACCGTATCATGTGAAATTTACCTTCAAAATTAGAATACCAAGTCAATTGTTATGGACCTATGTATGTTTTAGTAATGCCTTGTTACAGGACCTTTGAATTGTTTTGAGCCATTTCAATTTATTTTCATGTCTTTTAAAAACTCTGTGTGTGCTCTAATGCTGTATATGTAATCTGATTTTTTTTTATTACTAGCATCCTATTTAATTTATTCGTTGCAATTTTAGTATCCGATACAGACTTCCAGGGGAGTTCAATTTTCTTCATGTTTTCCATGTAAATTCAGGATTTGCCTTGATCCCTGAGGTGACATATTTCAGTGTCAGTGGATGCTGTGCACATTCACGGTGCTTTCAAGTTTCAAAGAAGCACACGGGCAGCTCACTGCGGTGGATGCTCTTGGACAAGGCATCCTGATGGTGTCCTAAGATTGTTTTTCCTGTTACTGGAACTTTTGATGTAAAGGACCATCAGGAAAACATGTTTCCTCTCTCCAGAGAGTTCAGCAATGTGCTTGTGAGTCTGTGATGTTCCAGGGTTGATTGTACAGTGACTTTTCTTTTTGACTCTGAAGCTGGAGACACTCCTGAGCTCATGTTCTGCTGGGTGCCAGATGACCTGTTTTTAAATGATATTGGATGAAGCCTAAGAGATTTTGAGGCACTATGGTGGTTCTTGACATAGTCATTCAAGTCAAAGTAGAGTATGTGGACTTTCAAAAGGATTTTTTAAATGAGATCTCTTATCTAAGTTCCTTAAGGCAAATTGTCATGGAGGAAATAGAAGAGCCTTTCATGGATCAGTAACCTATGATGAAAGGAATTGAAGGGGAGAAAGGATAAATAGTGAAAGGAAGATAATTGTTACTGAAACTTCACAGACCATGGTAGTGTTGTGATACTGAATGCTTAACTGATACAAAAGATTACAAAAGAAATCCAAAGCCAATAAATATTACAAGTATACATGGGAAGAGCACAGTTGTAACTGTATCAATTCAGTGATGGGCTGTAACCTTTAAAACTGCAAAAGAGATCTTCAGTCATTGTGGTGTTTCCCTCTACGTGACATGTAAAAAAAGCAGTAAAAAAGGAATACAAGTTATTAGGAGCTGCTGTGAAAAGAACAGAGGACAAATTAAAATTATCATAGCATGTAGTCAATATACTGAATATGTTGTCAATATCTGGAATACTACATGTGATTTTGGTCACTGCGATATTCTTTTTCACCTATATACTTTTGAAAAACGTGTAATAGAATTGGAATATACCCAGAGAAATCTGGCAGGGATGGTTAGACAAGCAGTGGCTTCTGCTTGTAGAGACAAGAAAACAGACTAGAATTTGTCAGCTTGTAGTGGAAGTGATTAGGGATGGAGTTGTGCTTAAGAGCCATAAGATCACAATTTGTATAGGAAATGCAAATAGTGAGAAATTTGTTGTTTCTTTCAGTGGAAGAACTTGAGTTTCTAACACATGCTTAGATAGCAGTCTTGAGGGCCCAGAAAAGTACACTTCTTCATACAGTTTATAATTAAATAATGGAACTAATTGCCACAGGATGCTGTGAAGTTTGAGGATAAATGGGATTGGCTTGCTTGTATCCCATGAAAAAGTAACTGAGCATTTTTGTGGCTATATGCAATAGTCTGATGAAATCTTGGGCTCACAGTTGGTTGCTAGAAGCTAGGAAGGCATAAAAGGAGGAGAGATCACTTTGCACTTTCTATTTTAAATACCTTTTTCAAAGCTGCTACAGCTGGTTTAGAGAAAAGATACTTGGCAGTGTGAAATTTTGGCTGGTGTCTGTGAAATAAGAGAGCTTAGTTGTCATTAGACTGAAACTGCTTTGCACTTTATTTTGCATTCAAAATTAGTAAATAGAAATCAAATTGGTCCATATTAATATGGCATCTTTTTCATGGTCGTGTTTATCAAGCAATCAAAGCATACTATCTTTTTCCTCTGCCCAACAGAATCATTGATTGGTGAAACTTTTGTTGAAAGGATTATCGATAAACTTCAAGCAGCTCTGTCTAAAGCGAAGGATCTTTCCGAAGCTGGAAATACGGAACCATCGGTGTCTTTCATCTGCGATGTGGCCTCGAGCTTTTTCAGCTCAGTGAAAGGGTGTTTGCTGATGCCATCCTCAGAAGACTTGCTCCTTACCATCTTCCAGCTGTGTGCTCAAAGGCAGGATGCTACACACTTGACAGGTAATCTGGGAAAAGAGCTTCAGTGGAGCTTTTCCGTAGGTGATGATTACATCTAAATTCTTCCTTTTTGTGAAACTGAATCAAGTATGTGGTAGAATACTGAGTTCACATACATTGAGCATTTCCAGCTGTAACTGACATGAAAATCTGTGCTTTAATTTACATAGTTGCTACTAAGCATTAAGTCCTGAACATCTTTACAAGGATTTTGAAGCTTTTTTAATGTTAGTATCAGCCAGCTTGGAGGCTGTGATATTGCACACTTTTTGGACTGTTACAGAAGTTGTTTAAAGTCTATGAAATATAGCAAATGAACATTTTTTGTTCATTTTGCAATCTGGGGAGTCTATGAAAAAATGTTACTTTTTTACAGATAACATGTATTTCTTCTGAAACAATTTATACTGGCCAAGTTGCCCAGACAAATCGTGATCCATGCCTCTCTCTAGCAGTGTCTCATGTTCAGACTGAGATCCTGATTTATATTATTTGAATGTAGAATTTGAAGGTGTTAAATTGGTACATGCATTTCCATGACATTAATACAAGTAAATGCAATGTTTCAGTGTTTTCACAGAAGTGAAGTAGGACAGTACTAGCTTGGAAAGCACTGCTGCTTTATAAATGACTGTTGATGTTGTGAATGTTCAATATTTTGGTAGAAGGATCTGTAGTTTTGATGACTGTATGGATATATGGTAGGAGACAACAGGAAGATGACTCTTATTCTTGATTAAATTAAATCTTATCTGGGAGTCATAGTTAACTTAAAATTGCTCTGCAACAAGAAAGGTATGTATGTGCCTTTGGTAGTTTTTGCATGTAACCACAGAAAAGAAAATTGTTTTCTTACTATATGTCCTTTGGACATGTGATTGTTGCTGTATACTGTAGGTTGTAATTAGTTTACCTGTTTGTGGTGGTTTTGCTTGTCCATTTGTTGTTGTTTTGCTTTTTTTTTCTTTTCTTTTCCCTACAATAGATGTGCTTGTATGCAAACTAAAACACACTTGGATGTCTGGTGTAAATTCACTTGTTCATCAGCTTCAGAGCACTCAGAAACAGAGCACCTTTTTGCTTAAAGCTGCACTGTGGGTCAAGAACCAAATTCAGTCTTCCTCTTTGGATGTTAAAAGGTAATTGGGATGCACATGTCTGTTCCATGATGTGTTACTCTCTAAAACAAACCAGGATCAGTGCTAAAATAGCCTTTATTTAATTGACATCTTTATTACTGAGAGACTTTTCAGCCTGTTGGAGGCAGTGGGTAGAGCAGAACTTAAACCACCCCTGGTACAGTATGTATGGAGCATTGTATCAATGAAAAATATGCAAGTGGCTCTTAATGAATAGTGCCAAACTTGATTGCAGCCTTTTCTCCTTTTCTCAGCCTTCAGGTTTTGATCTCTGCAGTCAGTGATTTGTTGTTGAAGCTCATGGAAGCTGATGGACAGTCTGGATATCTTGTGAGAGTTTATGTTGAGCATGTCACACCAAACAAAACTGAGTGGGGGAAATTGCACGAGTCTCTGTGCTCTGAGGTATGGAAATGATAATGGATTGCACAGGGTGGTCAATCTTTCCTCAGGCCTCTGTCCCCTAGGGTGGAAAGCATTCTTTCTTTTGACATGGCACTGCACTTATGAATACCACCTGTTTGTGCAGAGGTTCTTTTCAGCCTCTGTCCATAAAGAGGACAACATCTCTGTTTATGGACCCATCCAGTACTACTGGAGAAAAATCAAAATCCATGAAATGACCCTTTTCTGCACAGAACACCAGCAACTTGCTTTACAATTCAGGAATTTTATCTGACAGAGTATACATTGTGAAGATGTTTTTATCTCCAAGTTAATTCTTCATAAAGATTAATTTTGTGAAAGACACCAATATCTGCAGAAGAACATGGTGTGCTATCTATCAACAAAATGCTGACATACACAGAGTGGAGAGTGGGGAAGGGCATAAATGTCCTGTCCTGCCACCAGTCTTCAGTAACCCTACAATTTCTTGTAAAATACATAGAGTTCTGAAGAACTGTATTTGTTTCTGAGCAGCAGTACAGTTTCAAATTATTGCTGTGCAACTAAATTTTTAACACACTGTAGTGGGTCACCCTCACCATTGTGCTTTTGATATGAATGTGTATATTTAATGATTGTTTCTTAATAATTCTGAATTTTCAAGGTTAAGCAGATGAGAATATTTTTTCATACTCTTTTTATGTACATATTACAGTGGATGCACAAGCCTCTTTTGGAAGGAAGGCTTAGTATGAATTGTGAACCTCTGGGATCAAGTGTCAAGCTGTGTGGCACAACTAAACTTCCAGGTCATCTGTGTACTTCAGCCTTATTAAGTAAAATGGTACTGCTTCAACTGAAAAATAGTGTACTCCATGGAAATGATGATGCTGAAAGAAAGAAAATTGATAATATAAGTAAGTTATAATGGTAAAATTTTAAGGAATTTCATTTTATAACAGTTGTAACCTGAACTGAAAATTAGAAATGCATAGGTAAAGTTTGGCAAACAGGTATGAGAAATTATCCTTTTACCTTTTGTTGCTGTTTTGTTTTTTGGTGGTGGTTTTTTTGTTTGGGTTTT
>VXBQ01006391.1:971-21657 GCA_013400175.1 Phainopepla nitens | reverse complement strand
TTTTTTTTTTTTTTTTTTTTTTGGTTCAAGTCTCCTATAAAAGTAGTTTTTATATTCCTGGGACCTCTTTTGGTTATATACCTCCTATCTCAATGGCACTTTGAATTGGGAGAAGTATGAATTTTGAATGAACTTCAGATTTGTTCATTGCCAAAACAAACCGTGCATTGGCATGAGGTGGAATCTAGTTTCCTTTTATTTTCAGAAATGCTCAAATTAAATGCAGCGTTATCAAATCAACCCTTCCATCTCCAAAAATCTCACCATGATGAGAAGTGTAATTGTTTAGTGTGGATCTTTGTAAGCTAACGAAGGAACTACATGTTAGCTCTTATGAAATTTGCTTGGTTTTCTTCTGGACTTAGGTATTGTTTGCCTTGTCTGCAAGAGATATATATTAAAGAAAAGGAGGAGAACAGAGAGGAGTCATGCCATGCTTAATTTGCTTTAAAATTTCTTGAATATCTAGAATAGATTACTGTAGCCTTTTTTCTCTTGTATGTTATGATACAATGGCAAATATCCAGTTCATGCTCTGAAGCACCTGAGATTGCATGTAAAAATAATATCCTTAATGCATTAAAAACATTTTAAAAAAACAACAAAAACTTGACCTGAAACTTCTTGCTTTTGCAAGTTGGTAGTCATTTATAAACAACAGCTGTTATTTAATTAGTTGCAGAACTGTTGTACTCATTACAATGGATTGAAGAATTGGAGAATCCTCCTGATCTACTTCTGGAATATCTTCATATGTTAGAAGAGATGCACATCACATATGAGGAGTTCAGTGCTCTGAGTAGTACAGCTAGCCTGCAGCAAACTATCTTTGACAGGTATGTGAGAACAAGTGAAACAACTCTTGGCTCTGTCTTCACAGTTTGTATTGTATAGAGCGCCACTGTATTTCCATCTGTGTGTTGATTCAGAATATATCCAAATGCTTTTGTGGTGAACCCTGAGCATCTGTATGTATTAACCAGGGTCTTTCTTCTTCTTTGAAGATCAGAGGAGCATGGAAGACTCTGGTCCTTAACCATGGCCAAAGTGATCCATGCTGAGAATGCTGTGTCCTGGGAGAGGAAAGAGCTTTTCAAGACAACAGAAGGGTATCTTAATTCTTCTGCTTACAAACTTGCAGTTTGTCGTGAGTGTTGGCAGTGTGAAATAATCCTGATTCTGACCATTGGTAACTGAAGGCTAAAAATGAAGTGATACATGTGTGTGGCATGTGAAAGTCAGACTTGGTTTAGCATGTGGGATTAGTTATATCAGAGGATATTACATCGTTACGAACTAAGTGATACTTTGTTTCCTAGTTCAGTTTTTGAGTTCCTTTCATTCTTCGTGTTTTGCTTGTATGAATAGGTTCCTGCCATTAACAGAGGGCAGATTGCACACACTTCAGTGTTTATCACCTTTCTTAATTGAGGAAGAAAAGAGGGAACTTGTCCTCCATTGTGTGGCCAAACTCATGACATGTACACAGACAGAGCTTTCCAGCACTGACGGTGAGTATGTTCTTACATCAGTCTAGTTCATTAGAATTTAAGAACATTATGTTGTAATAATGTTTGCTTTTAGATAAAACATATTTGCTGTAGTATTGCTTTTCCTAGAAAGAAATGCTTTCTCAGTGTGCCTATTTCTTCTAGACTGTTTGGCATAGTAATTTTTTGCCTCATTCAGAAAGTAGAAGCTCTACTGCCAGATGCAAAATTTGAACGAAAAGATTTAGGCTGATATTATTAAAAGCATCCTGATCTGTCTTATATAAGAATGTCTGTAAATATCAAAGTTTTCAGTGAACCATTTAGGCTTTACACAGCATGCAGAAATATTACTGTTGTCAACTGGTTATGGTTGTCTTTAGATGCTTTGCCAAGAAATCTTTCACAGTTTACATATAATTTTTGAGTAGCTCCTCCAATTGAAAATACAGTACCTTAACTGTCTGCAGCTGTGGAAAGTTACTTAAGAGGTGGTCGAGTTGTATTATGATATTGCTTTGAATATAGCCACTTAATTTGGGTCTATGTTTCACAAACTTGCTGCTTTTCAAGGAAATTGTTTGGAAACGTTCACACACAGTCCTTCTATCTGTATGAATTAGATGTCATTTAAGGGGAAAGTCCTTTCTGGTTTTGTCCTGTACTGCTTTTGTGTGTTCTTGCACACAGTCTTATTGATCAGTCTATATGAAAACTGAAATGTAGGTTTTGTATTTTGTAACAGAACTGTGCTTACTTAAATTGAAAAAAACCTATCTTTGGTTACTTTAAATTGTGGACATTTGTCCCTTGGAAGCAACCTTTCAGATGAGTTCTTCAAATGGATGTTTTGCAAGTGTGAAAGTTGTTAGTGTTAGTGTCATGCAGAAATTGAGAGGAATCTTAAAAATCTCTCCTGTGGTTGTTTCCTACTCTTTTAACTTAGTTGAGGCTTCCTGGCTTTCTAAGTGAACCATGAAGCAAACAAATGTGTCTGGGAAACTTTGGACAGAAGACAGATGGTGGAATCCTCACTCCTCCTCTGTTCTGGAGGCCTTTTATTTGTAATTGGTGTTGCCCTTCTACTACTTCTCCATTTTCTAGAGATTCCTGAGCAGAACAAATATGTCCAAATTCACATTTAAGTGGGATGTAGGTTGTAGGCTTACCATTCCAATGGTGTCTTTCTTTTCAGGTCAGCTGAAAAAAAAATGCTGCTGAACTTGTTTAAGTGAAGCAGGGGTTTATTTGGTTGGTTTTGCTATGCATATGTGATACTTTACCTTACTTTTTTGTCATTGTGCTTGTTGGAAATGTTCATTTTCTCCAAATCTAGATAAATACAGTTCTTCTTAAAAATGGAAAACAGTACTAATGCAACAGTTGTACTTCACTCTAAAAGTAAAAATGAACATTCTGACTAGAACTCCAATTAACATTCCAATAATATTAGAATTCACAAATTTCAGTTGCATTGTCTTAATTATCTGTCCAAATTAGTGCTTAGCATACTGTATTTATAGTAGCACAAAGGAATTTCAATCTTAGCAGATATCCTTCCTTTTTTAAAATTTTATAAATTATCACTTAATTTTATAGGAGCTGTTTTTTTTTTTTTAAGTTTGGATTGGATACTGTATTTTGATTTCACAATGACATCTGGGGATTAAGTGTTCAAAGAAGAAAGCTTAGGTATGGTCCAAACTGTATTACCATATTAAAAGTAAGTTCTATTGACACACATTCTAATGTTTGTTTTGTCTTGATGATAATTAACACTACTGAGTTTGCATTTTTGTTATGTCATAGGAGCATTTGGATGTCTTTCTATTTTGAACTCCTGCTTGAAGGACAGAACTATTGACTGTGATCATCTACTACCTGCAATACTGAAAATCATAATATCTTGGAAAAATGATAATGAGGACAGCTTTCTCTTTAGCTGGTGGGTACAACTTTGACATAATTTGCCTTTTCTTTTAACTCTAAGACAAGACTTAAAAAATACAGACTAGTTATTAATTCAAACAACATCAATCTGTACAACTGCCATCTACTGCTCTAATATTATATTTTTAAGGTTTTGTAGAAACCTTGGTTTAATATTTCTGTTATTAGGTATTTACTAACTCATACTGCAGAAAATTACCTGGATGGTTGAAGGCTGGGAAACTAAGGAGCTTTGTAAATGCTTTTGAAAGATGTAAACTGATTTCAAATGCATTCAGAACCGACCACTTTTGTGGATGTTGCTGGATATTCAGTTCCAAGTTCTGATTGCTTATTTTGGTAGCAGGAAGAAAACTTGCATACCAAACTTAGATGTCTGTCTTTTAAAATCCTGGACCCAAAAATGTAACTTGAAAAGCTTCCAGCAAGGAGTGAAAGTAAACTGAGATTTATTTTTTTTAGTGTAGTGAGAAAAATATCCAGGCAAAAGTTTCAAAATAATTGTAAAAGTGGTCTGGGTTGGAAGGGACTTAAAACTCATCCAGTTCCAACCCCTGCCATGGGCAGGGACGCCTTCCATAAGAGCAAGTTGCCCCAAGATCCATCCAGCTTGGCCTTCAACACTTCCAGGAGTGGGGTAGCCACAGCTCCTCTGACAGCCTGTGCCAGGGCCTCCCTCACACGGAAGAATTTCTTCCTAATAATTTAAACCTATAATGTGTAATATTTGGACACTTGAGGGCTAATATTTTTTTTTTAATCAGTAACTTAAAATGATTATTTTTCTTGCATTGATTTAATTAAAATTGCTAAAATTCATAATTGAAGTAAGTATGTTGATCGAGCAAATGTGTAAATTGTAGAAATATATGAATCTGTAATTTAGGAATCTAATTTAGACTTGGCAGCTGGTGTAACACTCTACCTTTGAAAGACAGAATATCAAAAGCACATAGGGCACAGTGTGGTGGTGCCAGACAAATCTATCCTGCGAGGAGGAATGAAGACAAGAATATAAATGCTCACATACTACAACATGAAGCTCTATAAGCTCTGGTTGTATTTTTATTACAGCAATCTGAAAGAAGCAAGTGCTCAGTTGCTTGGTTTCAACATTGAGATGATGCGTTACCTTCCCTTGTTGCTGAAATATTCCACAGCTCCTTTGGCTGATAACGAGTGGGACTTTCTGATGTGCTCCATGCTGGCTTGGTTAGAGGTAATATGGAAGCATCTTCACTTTTAATGTACTTACCTTTCTGATTACTCCCTGCATATGGCATGGACACTGTAATCTCAGCGTACCAGGTACTTGACATAATGTTAAAAAGAATTGCACAAAATCCTGTTTATGTTGGACTTTGGACAAAGGTCATATGTGGTTTAAAAGCACAAGCAATTAAACTGTCCTGTTTCTTTTTGTGTATGGAGATTAAAATCAGCTCACTCTTCAAGTAATATGATATTTAATAATGGCATTGGTAATTGGAGAATGATTTTGAAATATGTCTGCTGTAGGTTTCTATCTTGAAAAATAATATTTCTTTAAGACACAGTCTAACATGATACATCAAAATTAACTGAATAAAAAGCAGTGGCTGCATTTCAATATCTGACTCATCACATGAAATATCAAAGTTATATTCTAATGCTGTTAATAAAGAGGTCAGTAGTGTCAGTAGTCAGCTGACTACTTCCTGATTAATCAAATAAAGATACAGAATCTCTCACTCTCTGTCACCTATGCATTTAGAGGGGCAGGCTGGAAACTTCATGTGACCTTTCTTGGTTTCAGGATTAATCTTACTTAATGGTATGTGCCTCAGAACCATATATTTTTTAAAAAAAACAAACAAGCAACAAACTTTTAAGAAAATCTTGTTGTATAGACTGAGTAGGGAATATTTTAATTGATAATGAATCTCCTTTCTGACGGAAGTAGTAAGAACAAAAATAAAAAGCAGCTGTATTGGGGGAGAGGAAATATTCTCCTGCTAGCCACTTCAATAATTTCCAGTTTTTAGTAGCATGTTGTCCATTGAATTTTCTTTTTTATCATTATAAGGAAGGTTATATAATGGAAACAGTCCATGGTTCTAAATGTTGGTGAGACTTGGAAATTCATTTCAGGGAGTCTTATTAAAGTACAAGTTCTATTTTTAAACACACCTCCCCACCCCACATAATTTTCAAGTGATTCTTACAATTGAATCACCTTTGAAATGACACTTTCTGGTGTAGGCAGGAAATGTGAAACATATTTTAAGCAAATTTGTAGTTAAGGAATCTTCCTCTGTGTTTATTTCCTCCTAGACAACAAGTGAAAGCCGTTTGCTTTACCATGTCCCGCTTGTGCAGATTTTTGCTTGTGTCAGTTGTGACTTGGCATCTGCCCTTAGCGCTTACTTTGAGGCTGCAGCTCCAGACACTACTGCAAATCTTCCTAAGAACTTGGTCAGTGAATGGAAGGAATTCTTTTCTGAGGGAATTCACAATTTGCTGTTACCTTTGTTGGTGAAAATCACAGGCAAGTATATGACAAGGGGATAACAGCCAGGCTGATCTGAAATAGAACTGGACAGGCCACATTTTTGAATTTACAAGAATATAATGTAAATAGAGTTTATAACAACTCAGTTTTTGTGACACTTACATGCTAATTAGTAAAGAGATTGCATGTAACATAGAGATTGTTAAGATTAGATGGAACCTGCCAAGTGCAGTCTTGAGTTGTTTCCAGCAGAGCTTGTTTGTGGTATCATCCATACATTCTGCATCACAGCTTGTCTTCTTTTAAACAGGAGAAACCAAAAATGCATCAGAAGGCTCTTTTCACAACTCTGTGTTATCATCTTTGGGTGAAGCTCTAACTTACATCTCAAAGGACCAGCTGTTAAACCATAAGCTGTCCCCCAAGTTTGTTGCAGGCCAGAAGACAAATCTTCCAGACAAACTCCAGACTCTGCTGAACACCCTTTCTCCATTGTTGCTTTTCCGGGCTCGACCTGTACAGATTTCTGTCTACCACATGCTGCATAAGTAAGAAGCAACAAATTTTTCACTCTTGTCGCCTCTCAACCCTTCTGCCCCTTTCTTTTTTTAAAAATGTGCTATAGAATATGCACTTGTAGCAAAATCACGTTCCATTATGGGAGCAAATCCTTAACGGGGCAATTTGTGTTCATTTTTGGAGGACACTATATAAAACTATGAATGCTACAGTTAATTGTATTAGCAGACTGAATAAAGCTATTTGGTTTTAGCACTTATTTTAGCACATTTAGAATCCTAAAATGTAAACTGAAATATTACAGGTTTGGTCAGGGCCTGACACTACCATTAAATAGTATGACATTTTTATTTTCACAAATGTAGGTAAAAAAGTGAATATAGATAGGTAGTATTCTTGTGAACTTCTTGGGTATTTCTAATTACCTAGAGAGGCAATACAGAATTTGAAAAATAGGTGCATTTGGCTCCCCAAAATGCAGACTGCAAGGCAGGTGGCTTAGACCTGCCACCATTATCTTTCACTTATACTAAGGCATAAAGTTGCAATAGCTTTATTCTGATAGAAAATTTTATTTTAGCATGACTCAGGCAACGTAAGAGGTCTGGAAAGAGAAGTGAGCAAGGATACATGCTCATTGGCTGTCACTCATGAGCCATCTTATCAATGGTGGCATGCCCCTGAAAGATTCTGTGTTGTTGTTAAGGAAAAACAGCCATTATTTTATTGCCTGTAAGTAATGTTGATGTTAATAAGCAAAGAACTATGCATCACATATATTAAAATAGTTTATTAAAAAATATTTAAAAATTAAACCTGCTTTCCTTTCCATACTTCTATAGATTAATGCCTGAATTGCCTAAATTTGATGATGAAGATCTCAAGTCCTATGGTGACGAAGAGGAGGAATTGGCATTGTGGGTATTTTTTCTCTCACTTTTTATAAGACTGTCTTCCGTATTTTTAAGATGTGCTAAAAGATTGAAATTTGCAGCAGAGTAGCTGCCAGCCAGGAGTTGTTAAAAAATTGCATAGCTATGACAATAAGATTATAAATATTGAAAATATTAAATATTTTTGTCCTATCTGCCTTTGCACTAAAACTGGAAATAGTATTTGCAGTTGTTTTAAGGTGCAGTTACTGGACTAAATGCCATATATATGCTTTATGTTAGAAAATCTTGGCAAATTTTTACTTGTATTCAGGATGTGTGCATCTGCAAAGGTAATTTCAGTTACTTGAAACTGAACAAAATTAACCTGTGTGTTTTTTACAGCTTGAATCCATTGAAATTTCTGGTTTGAAGAGGGGACGTAGTAACTCAAATTTCCTTTTTAACCTCAGCCCAATGATTAATACCTTTCCTAACTGCAGAGCTGCAAAAGGCTTTTCAACCTAGAGCCAACAGTGTTTAGGAGATCACTGCTGAGTTGCTCTTTTGTTGGTGTGACTCAGGGAAAGCAAGCAAAGCAGCTCTCCATGATGTAGGTTAAATCAGCTTAGCCATACAGCACTCTCAGATGAAGTGGTCAGCATTCAGTTTAATTTTGTCTTCTAAGAAGACAAAAACCACCAACTATCCCATTCAGGGAGAAAAAATAAGTTTTAAAGAGAGTAAATTTTTCTGTAATAAAAGGCTCATTTTATGTTCTGTATGAATGGCTTTACTTTCATGACTTTCTAGGAAAGCTATGAACATAAATTCAGTTCATGCTGTGCTCAAGATTTGAGTTTACTATTCCAGATAACATTTTTCCACAGATCACCTCCAGCAGCTCTTATGTCTATCCTGACCACTCAAGAACTCTTGCTAGAAAACATCCTGGAATGCATTCCAGTTGGAGAATTTGCAGTTATTCAACCCCTGAGTGATGAGTTCTGCCTTGTTCTAGGATACCTTCTCACTTGGAAGTTAACATTAGCTTTCTTTAAAGCAGCTTCTTCTCAGGTATATATTTTCAGAGTCTTTTATTTTAACTGAATTTCTTAATCTACTTGTTTAGTTTCAGTCTCAAAGTTTCATCCAGCCTTTTTCTTTTTATTATGTAACTTCTTATCCTTTGTTTTTGTGAAATTAGTGAAAATTCTGAAAGCACCAGTAGATTTCTGCACCCCTGTATTTGAGAATGGTAAAATTAGAGCAATAAAGAACTAAGATTCATTAAAAGATGACTCTTTCTTGCATTTTCAAACAAGCTTGGTACATATTATAATCTAATAATTTAAAATGGTGCAGAGAAACTTCTCTTCTAAACACTAGATTCTTCTGAATCTAGTGTTGCTCTTCCTCCCTGCAAGGACATATTTGTATTATTTGCAGAGTAAGCTGTATTTACTGTATTTTGGTTTTTTTGTGAATTTTTTTTAATGCTACCAGCTGCGAGTTCTCTACTCACAATACCTTAGAAGAACTAAAAGCTTGAATAAACTGCTTTATCACTTGTTCAGGCTTATGCCTGAAAATCCTGTCTTTTCTGGGCCAACTTCAGAAGTTCCAAATAAGGACACAAAAACCTTCTTTACTGAAGAGCTTCGTTTAGATGTCAAAGGTTAGTAAAAATTGTATTTGTGCATTTGAGAGAGTTGTTATATTTAAATAAGCTTTTTTCCTCAAAAATACTTATTTAGAAAACCTTACTTATAAATCAAATACACAGAGAGACAAATACATACATATGTTTAATAATCTTTGGCTAACACTCCCCATTTGAAACTTAACCAAAGTTGACATGTTTATCAGAGAAATCAAGAAAATCAAAACCCAGGAATAATACACTGCTGCTATTGAATCCTGAATGTAACAATTCCAAAACACTAGAAATGTGTGATCTGTTCTGGAACCATTGTTCCTAGAGATATTTTTTTAATATTAAATAAAATTTCTATATTTTCTTGTATTTTAAAATATAAATTCAATAGATTAAAAATATTTTAATATATATTTCTTAAATGTTTGAGATATTAAATTGTGTGTAGTTTTTGTCATACTGTTCAGAAGACCCAGTTAATCAGTGATGATGAGAGAAGATATGCTGCTTTTTTTAGCTGAGAAACATGAAAAAGAGAATTAGATTTTCAAGTTGCTTCATTGATTTTTTTTTATGTACCTATGCAGGTATAAGCAAGGAAATGGAGTTTCCATTTCTTAATTTTTTGCTTGGACATGACTGTATGTTGCAGAACAATTTATCTGGATGATAATAAGAAAGAATTACTAACATGACATCCCAAGGGAAAGTCTTCCCTTATCTCATCATAGAATCATTAAGACCTCTGGGACATTCAAAAGGTTGAATCCAAGTTCAACCTTTTGAACACCACTGTGCCCCCTAAACCATATCACTAAGTGCCCCATTTGCATGTTTTTTGAACACCTCCAGGGATGGTGACTCCACCACTTCCCTGGGCAGCCTGTTCCAATGCTTATCTACTCCTTCAGCAAAGGATTATTTCCAAATATCCGACCTGAACCTCTCTTGGTGGAGTTTGAGGCATTTCTACGCACGCCTGCAAAGCCCAGTTGTCCTCCAAACACCTTATTGTTTGTTCACTCCAAAGCAAGTGCTTTGTGATTTCTACAATATAAAGTTATTGTTGATTCCTGGTGTCCACTTGGAGTTCAGTCTCTAAATTAGAAGGTGAATTCCAAGGTGTGGAGTGTCAGGCTAAGGAACAAAGAAACCAGCCTGGTGAAGAAGGACAAACAAGCCCTTAGAACAGCAACAATAGGAACATGCTCATGACATTCTGGTTACCATACAATTATATTAAAATCAGAATTTTTGTATGTGGTGTGGAGGCACCAGCATCCATGACTAATGTATTTAAGAGTATTTCAGCACCTTCTCTTTCCCTCCCAGGGACAGGGGTGCTGTCATCCCAGATCCCACACTTGGCCTGCTCTGTGTACCATATAACGCTGAAAGATCTGCCGGCCATGGTGAGGCTGTGGTGGAATAGCTGTGAGAAACGTGTCTTCAATGTTGTGGATAAATTCACAAGCAAATATGTCAGCAGTGTGCTCTCCTCCCAGGAAATATCTTCTGTTCAGACTAGCACACAGTTATTTAATGGCATGACAGTAAGACTTTTTGTCCTTTCTTCTTATTTACTTGAGTTTTTTTGCAAACATTTCAAGAAATTTTACTTCTCAGAATCAGACTGTTGTTCTGTTTTATATGATTGCAATTTTGTCATTCTAAATGACTGATTAAACATAATTTTGCTTGGTATCAATAAATTAAATTGATGTTTATTAATATTCTACTTGGAAAAACATGTAAGAATGGATTTTAGAATGTTGAGGAAGTAAGTGGAAGGTACTGCTATCAATATACTACTTTTTTGTTTATTAAAAGATGTAATCAATCAGTAGACTGAAAACTGGTGCATAATTTCTTTTTAGTTTACTGAGATATGAGTAGATTTTTGTTTTCATTGAAAAAAGTGTTTACCTGATCTAAGAAAATCAATTAATCAAATAATGTGATATTAAAATATCACATTATTTGATATATACACAAAGACTAGAGATGCTGAGTATCTCTCTGTGACATTTTTTAACACGTGTATTTTTTTCCAAAGGTAAAAGCTCGATCTGCAGCACGAGAAGTCATTGCAACCTATTCTGTTGATGATATCTTTATTGAACTAATAATACAGCTTCCATCAAATTATCCACTGGGATCCATAACAGTTGAGAGTGGAAAGAGGGTTGGTGTGGCTGTACAGCAGTGGCGCAATTGGATGCTACAGTTAAGCACGTATCTTACACATCAGGTGAATTTAAATAAAGCTCCTGGTTTTGAAAACTTTAAAAGTCCTTATAGCAGAAAAATATTCCTAGTAATGCACTGCTGTGTAGATCTGTGTAATGGATCTCATCAGTAGATTGCAAAAGCCTTCATAGAACTGGGTCATTTACCATCTGCTTTTCTCCAGATACATAAACAGAGGTAAAAGGATCAGCCTACTAGGTCCTGTTAAATCCAGAGCCCAAGCTGAAAATTTAGATATCTTAAGATATGGGCCAGTGTTTGTCCTGTGTGGCAGTGCCATCTCAATTATAATTTAAAAAAAAACACAAACAAAAATAAACAACAAGAAAAATAAAAACCAAAAACCCTGTCCACAGAATTCTCTAAAAGACTGATAGTTGCTGAAATTGCATCATCTGTGGTTAGAACAAAACAAAGCAGTGATTGAAAATTTCAAAATCCCTTTTTAAGTGGTCCTGAATACAGTCTTCCTGCTCTGGTGAATACTCACTTTTCTGTGGATCAGAGTATTATGAATTATGCACTGGATGCATTGCATGTCATTTCAGAATATAAATCCTTCAGGCTTTGTTTCCTTCATGTTTTTATGACTACAACAGGAATAGTCCAAAGGAGTTCTACAGTATTAACAGCTCTTTTCCCTCTGTTAGAATGGAAGTATTATGGAAGGCTTATCTTTGTGGAAAAATAATGTGGATAAACGTTTTGAAGGCGTTGAGGATTGCATGATCTGTTTTTCAGTCATTCATGGTTCAAACTATTCTCTGCCCAAAAAAGCTTGCAGAACATGCAAGAAGAAGTTTCATTCAGCTTGCTTGGTAAGTACCTGGAGTAAATATTTTTAAATAGGCAAAATACCAAAGAGCAGTTTGAGTCAAAAGGGACCTTAAAGCTCATCTGTTCCAACACCCTTCCATGGGCAGGGACACCTTCCACTAGACCAGGTTGCTCCAGGCCCCATCTAGCCTAGCTATTCATATAGTTTAAACCAGAAATTTCTACTACCGTATTACCGACAATTTTCCACTTTGCCATTGGAGTATCTGGGATTACCTGCACTCATAAGATATTTCTGTGGATTTTGTACTAAGATGTAAGGGCAGGTAATAAGAGAAGAGCTACTACACAGTGTGTGTCTAATATGTGTGTATATAAATATATGTGTGCATGTACACATGTATACATGCATGAGTGAAAAGGGGTTTTTTACTGTTCCTTATTGTTTTTTTTTAAATATAGTTAATATTTGGATAGTTACATTCACAGAATCACAGAATTAACTGGTTAGAAAAGACATTTGAGATCAGGTCCAACCTGTGACCTAACGCCACCTTGTCAGCTGGACCGTGAAACTAAGTGCCACATACAGTCTCTTCTTAAACATCTCCACCACCTCCCTGGGCAGCCAGATCCAATGCCCAATCACTCCTTCTGTGAAGAACTTCTTCCTGTTGTCCAGTCTAAGCTTGCCATGGTGCAGCTTAGCAACAAAGATCCCTGGCAATAATGGTTATTATTGATGATGTACTAGTGTTTCTGATACTCAGCTTGCCTTCATATATTAAACAGATGTATTTCTCTTTTTCAGTACAAATGGTTCTCATCCAGCAACAAATCCACGTGTCCACTCTGCCGAGAGACATTCTTGTGAAACAGAACGTTCTTTCTTCTTTCTGTGAGCTAAATAACAAATACAGAACAGGCAATAAACTGTATGTTGAAAGAAGTTAACCGTTTGGAAATAATGTCAGTTACTTTAAATTCTTCACTAGTGGAATATGACACATATTTACCTCTGGAATGGCCTTTTGTAAATGTGAAGATTCTTCTTTGATATAAAGAAATATATAACAATAATTTATTTTAATTGGTATATTTTTAAGATATATTAACAATTTCAGAAATAATGCAGTTATGTCTGAAAAGTGGTGTTTAAGCCACAGCATAGTTGACTAAAACCTCTTATTTTAGGCATATTCTAACATGGTGTTATGTAATTAACCCAGGTGATACCTCTTAATATAACAGCTGAATATAACATAGGTGGTATAAAGATTTGATTTTTGATTATAATGCATTCATAATAGTCCCTTTTATGGGGGAAAAAGGAATGTTGTTGCTGTTAGACTTTAAGGCATGAAACCATAGTGATAATCTGTTAAAGCATAAAATTTAAACATAGGCTCTTCTGATAAACTGAACTTTCACGTTTCAAAGTTTCTTTTTCCCAAAACTCCTCAACCATCCAGTAGCCTCAATTCATGAAAACTCAGCTATGTAGAGAGAGCACAATCATTCCTGCATGACAATGAATGACACCATATATTTATTGCTGATTGGCTTTTAAAGAGAAGGCAGACACACTGATCAGTCCTTTTTTGTCTTCATGAGCTGGCAAATCAGCTATCACTGAATGTCTACTGTATTTCCACTGTCCTAGAATAATAAGGACTCTTGAGTGAACATGCAGATGTATCAGAATTTAAGAGCCTTCAACCGTACATTTTTTCATGCCTTTTTTTTTAACAGTGGTAGCATACTAGTATATTCCAACTTGGATGTTATTTGTGGTGGGTTTCTTTGAAAAGTCAATAAAAGTGGGGAATAAATAAATACATTTTGTCAATCTCTGTAGTCTCTGGATTGCTGTCTTTTCCTGTGTGTGATAAAACTTTTAGAAATCAATAGTATAAATTTTCAGATGCCAAGTTTGTAGCATGGTCAATTGCCTGTACCTCAACAGCTATTATTTTAGATTTTTAGCTGTTGATAACTGAAGTCTATATTTTTAACAGGTAATGCTGGGCTTCCAGAGGAGATATTCCTTTGTTTCGAGACCTTTTGTTTCGAGTAGGTGAGAATGGGAAGAATTTAAAGCTGGCATCCAGAAGGTCTAACTGAAAAGACAAAGTAGGGAACAAGCTATATTGTTTCATAGTTACTGATGCTAAAACTCCAGCATTGCCTCTGTTTCTTCACTTTGGTTATTCTAAATTACTTCTTTGCAAGGCCAGTGACTGATCTGAAGGCAGATACCTTAATACCCATTCATGGATGAGTACTCTTCATCTAGATTACTCCATAGTAGTATCCTCCTTGTAAAATGGAATAAGAGGGAGTACAATCACCACAGTACTGCCCAGAATATTTCAGGGCAGTAATAGCATGCCTTGAATCATGGAATTGTTCAGGTTGGAAAAGACGTTTTAAGATCCTCAAATCCAACCATCAACCCAGCACTACCTCCACATTCACTATTAAACAGTGTCCTCAGGTGCTCTATCCATATGGGTTTTGAACACTTCCAGGTATAGTGACCTAGCCACTTCCCTGAGAAGCCTGTTCCAAAGATTGACAACCCTTTTTTTGTTATATCTAATCTAAACCTCCCCTGGTGCCATTGGAAACTTGAGGCCATTTTATTTTTGTCTTGTCCCTTGTTCCCTGTGAGCAGAGCCCGATCCCCACCTGGCTCCACCCTCCTGTCAAGGAGTTGTGGTTAATGAGAAAGTCTTCTCCTTTTCTCCAGGCTGAGCCCTCCCACCCCCCTCAGGTGCTCCTGGTGCTCCAGACCCTTCCCCTGCTCTGTTCCCTTCTCTGGATGCGCTCCAGCGGTTCAATGTTTTTGTAGTGAGAGGCCCAAAACTGACCCCAGGACTGGAGGTGCCTCAGCAGTGCCCAGCACGAAGGGACAGTCACTGCCCTGGTCCTGCTGGCCACACCATTGCTGGTACAGGCCAGCTGCCCCAGACCTTCCTGCCCACCTGGGCACACCTGGCTCACCCTCAGCTGCTGACCTGCACCCCCAGGGCCTTTCCTACTCAGCCCCCAGCCTGGAGCACTGCACGGGGTTGTGGTGACCCAAGTGCAGCACCCAGCACAGGAAAGACCCTTGCTTCACCTTTCTGTTCAGAAGGACACCAGTTTCTTCTGGCAGAAACCAAACTTGCTAATTGTGCCTTGGGCCTGTAAAAGTGCCTGATAACTACATTGAAAGGAGCACCACTGATTAGAGTGTTCACTTAAACCCAGCATAGCTACAGAGAGGAGGAATTATATACTGGAAGTTTTAATAGATGTCTGAAAGCTGAAGTACAGGAATTCCACTTCAGTGCCAGTTCTGCATATCTTGTATATATATTTATACAAGTCTCTAATAAAATTCAGTTCCTGCCACCACCTGGGTCACTAATCTTATCAGACTACAATAAGCTAGTCAGTGGCTAAAATTTAGGATTCAACCCAGCAAACAGATGCTTAGCAATTTGTCTGAGAAATGGGAAAATGGATTTCTAGTCACAGCACTACTTATTTGTTAGGGAAAGTGAAGTAAATAGTTCAGGCTCTGTGGTGGTGCATCCCCCTTTCCCCTCAGGCTGCACTATAATCTCAGAAATGCTCAACAGGCTCTCTTTGCTTTGATTTCTGTACCTATAGACTTTTATAGAAGAGCTAATATTTCTTTGTGAAAAAAATATCTCTTAAAACATGAAAATGAGAAATATGTATCTGAGGGCTAAGTATTATTTATTATTGCATGCAACAGTTATACTTGCATATAGATATGCAAATGCTGTTATACTTACATGTACAGTGCACTGGATCCAAGGATGAAATCCCTAAAGAGAGGATGCTCTGGAAGAGCTATGTATAATATAATGTATAAGAGCATCACAACAGACACAGAATTAGTCAATACAGCATTATAAAACAATTATATTTCCTTTTCTTTCTTTTATTTCATTCGTAGATTTCTCATTTAATTTCCTTTCATGAAATGTAACTTCTTAATTTCATGAAAAGAAATGAAATCTCTCATTTTCAATTAATATGATTTCGTTATGTTTCAGTTCATTTCACTGCACCTCATTCCATTTCATTTTATTATGTTCCAGGTAATTTTCCTTCATTTTGCTTCATTATATTTCTTTTTCTTTCTTTTCACTTGACATTGTTTCTCTGATCCAGATTGTACTTCATTGGTCTTAAACTGAACAAAAAGAACAGCCATTAAATGAAGAGCCTAAATGTATTAGAGCAAAAAGCATGAGCCTTCTCTAGTGGTTTCACACGACTTGGGTACAGGCCTTGCAGGAAAGAGGGAAAGGCCATCCTTACAAAGAATACCTACACGTGAAACAACATTGTTCTTGAAGATACTTTGCAGTACTCTGCCCATACTGTAATACACGTAAGGAAGAGACCGAGGACATTCAGGAGGCTGAGAACGGTTTCTGGTTACTTGTTTGATTTTCCAACCGTGGGTGCGTTTGTCTGGGCCTGCAGAGCTTTCACTCTGTCAGGCAGCTGAAAAGCACTGCCAGGTGTGTTCAGAGCAGCCCAAAACCGCAGCTGACATCTGGGGCCCAGAAGGAGACTGAACACACAGCGAAGAAGTGTCTCACCATCAAGAGGTGGGAAGGCTAGTGAAATCTAAACACGGTTTGTTTCACCTGTACAGCAAGGCTGAGCCTTGACTTACTTAGATCTCCAGAGAGCCAAGTTTGATTTGGAAGATGAGATTTTTGTAGATAGACATGAAGTACCTCAGCACCTTACCAACATGTGAGCCTAGAAAAGCAAAGCTCAGGAGCCTGTGGTAGCCTTGTTTTGCTAAGCAAAGGCTGTGCCTTTTGAAGCAGGTAAACAACAGGTGGTGACTGAAAGCACATGTCTTTTAAGGTGCAGATAATCTCTTCATATGAAGATCAGCATCGCTCAGTTTTCACAACTTTTTGGAAGAAATTAAAATGCTATTTCCACCACTGTAAGGCCCCAAGCAACTCACTCGATGAGCGTTTTAAGAGGGCTCACAATTGTTCATGTACTCTGAGTTAGATGCACAGGAGAAATACAGACAAGATATTCTCAAGAGGTCAAAACTACATAAAAGACTTTATTGGCAACTTTAGAAAAATCAAGGAACTTTGGCAAAAGAGTTAGTGCAACATTCAAGTAACATGAAACACTTCTCAAAGCATTAGCTTGGCCCACTCAGCTTAGTAAACTTTAAGTGCATTCGATTTCAAGTTACTCAAAATTCCAAGAAAAGGGAATTAGAAGGAGAGAGAAAGACAGCAAAGATATAGAAAAGTACACATATAGCTACTAGTTCCTGTGTTCCAATGATGACAGAAACTCCAAGGAGAGGTGGGGTCCAAACTATGTGTTCAGCCTTCAATACCCCTTGGCCTTCCTGGACCCTTCCCCCAGGAGGGACTTGTGGCCATTTGGCCACTCAGGAGCTGGGTTAGGGGCTCAGGAGGCAGATGTGGAGCATCACCTGTGCTGTGCCCATGACTGGCACCATTGTGGCATGGGACCCAGACTCTAGGGGTGGGAGCTGTGGGACAGGGCATGGCCTCACCAGGGCAAGGCCTGAGCTGCCCCTTTCCCCACACAGGCATCCCAACATGTCTCAAGACGTCAATCTCTGCAGTCTTTCACAACCATCCTCTGGCTTTAAAACTGGCCAGTGCATGGAAGGACTGTACTGTGTCACTTCAGGTGCTACACTGTTTCGCAGAAAAAAACTCATAACCAGTGAAGCTGATGTGTATTTATTCAGCGCTTAGCATATGTGGGGAAAATTCCCAAAACAGCAAATGCGGAGGGCCTGGGGTCACACCCCCCTTTCATCTCCTAAGGTATTATATATGCATAAAACTTCATACATATTCCTTTCCCGACCCCGCCCATTGTCTTGGTTCAAAGATGGGTGTCTGCTAAGGAAGGCAGGAGCCTGCCTTGGAATGGAAAAATGTAAGCCCTCTTCCTCCGAATTATCATAATATTTAAAATTAAAGGGCTCTCAAGCAAAGATATGAGGATAGGAATAACAGTTCTTTACTAATATGTATAAACAAAATAAAACAAAACCCAACAAATTACAACTTAATAGGAAAATTAGAACAAGATGCGATATTACGAAAAACCTGACAGAGTTAGAATACAGCCTGACGCCCTGTCAGTCAGGGTGTTGGTAGCAGTCCAGTTTGAATGGTGGCTGGAGTCCTCCTGGAGTGACAGATGTGGTTCTGTTGAAGCAGTGATCCCGTGGAAGGGCGTAGTTTTCCTCTGACAGTCCAGTGGTGATGTAGAAAGCTCTGGTCCTTCTCTGGGAATCCAGTGGAAGAAGGGTGGCTCTTCTGGAAATCCAGTGGAAGAAGGCTGGCTGTGGTGTTCCAGATCTCAGATTATATCCATGTAGGAATGCTTGGCGCCTCCCCCTGGGCACAGCCCCTCACAATAGGATGATGCAGTTTTATCAGTCATGCAGTGAGACTCAAATGGTCCATTAACAGAAGATATCTCTCCCAGAAGTAGGATGAGTGGTGGAAGAGATAAAGGAAACTGTCCCACCTGAGTTCAACACATGGCAATAGAATGCGCACCTTGGCCTCATCTTGCATTTGCAACCTAAGACACCCATCCTTTCTTTGCGTGGTAGCCAGTTCTACGCTCCTCTTGGGCGTGTGTTGTTTTCCTTGGTCCTTGGTACCTGTCCAGAATCTCAGCTCTGTCCAGTCCCAGAGACACAGGGCCTCTTCTTATCTCAGTTCTTTTGCACTCCTCGCTCCTCTCACTCAGTGTGTTTAGACTACATTCACTCTTCTTCTCACAAAAAATGCCAGGTGCCTGCGTTCTTACAAATATAATAAAAGCCATAGACACTAAACATGATTTTTTATTAAGCTTGTTACATTCTAAAAGACAGCATACTATAAAACCATAAAATTATTTAAATATAAAATTGACTAAATTCTAAACCCCTTGTCTCATCCCCCCCTCCCTTTCTATGATTTTAACAAATTTTTTTATTAATATTGAGGGGTTTTTTTTTAGATTTAGTCAATTATTTTGATAGCTTCTTTTTAGTATGATTTTATGTGTTTTAGATAATGAGGTAAGGGCTGTTATTTGTTTTAATATGTTCTAATTTTATATAAGTATTAAAATAGATATTGGTAAACTTATTTTTATTAGTATTAATAGAATAGTGATAGGGTGATATGTGTTTGTAATTTCAGTTGTAGTTGGCGACTATTTAAAAAGTGTATCTTAGTTACGGTTTGTGTTCTGTTTTATTCTTAGTAGGATTCTATTTTTTTTTAATATGGTGTTGGATAGTTTTTGGGGTTTTTTTCCTATGATTTTGATTATGTTTAGATGTTTTATTAATTGTTTTATTAATATTAGGTTCATTTTAATAGATCTAGGTGATAATTGGTGATATATCATATAATTGGATTTTATTAGTTGGTGGGATATAATGGGTGTTAAATAAGAATAGTTATATTTGACAATTTTAATAAAGTTGTAAATATAAAAGAATGATTTTTAATAGGTAAAGGCATATTATCTATTTATTTTTATAAAGGCATAAGTAGTTTTTAAGTATATATAATTATGGTTAATGTATATATGTATAATTTTTCATTTGGTATCTGGGTGGATTTTAAAGTGGCAAATATTTTGCATAGTATCCAGACATATGTCTTGAGCATTTATCGTATTATTTTTATAGATACTTTTTTGTTGTTTTTGGGTAGTGTACAATTTAAAATTTATAGTTTGCTATTTTTTGCTTTTTGTTTGGGCTTGTAATTTATGTTTAGAGGGATAGAGTATTTTTTTTGTGGTTTAGTTTTAATGAGATGATAGGGTGAATTATATAGGTTTTGGCATAATGTATTGTAAGCATAAAGGCAGTAGCTATATTAGTGATAGGATTATAAGCAAAATTTATTAGAGTTTATTAGGATTGGAGTTTTTTTTTAATTAGTAGCATTGTTTCAGATACTTTTTTGGATTTTAATTGGAAATATATCTTTGGTTGTTTTTATGGTTAGGGCGGCTATTGATTGTATTTATAATTGTGTTTTTATAAAGTCAAGGGTTAAAGATATATTATTTTGGGCTCTTTGGAGTGTGTTTAATAGTAATTTATGATTTTGATCTTTAATTTTTCTATTTTAGTAGTATTTTTGAAATTTGTTGTTGGTTATTTTTTAGTGTTAATAAGGATGATTGTAGTGGTTGTTTTAGTTTTGTTAAATTATTGGTTGTCGTCAATTTGTTTATTAGTATTTTTGAACTAATTCTATTTAAAATTTCTAATTTTGTTTTTACTATTTTGGTTGAATCGCTTTGTAAATTGTTTTTAAAGTGTGTTTTTGTGAGGATGATATTTTTAAAAGATGTTTTTAGAAAAGGAGAGCAGGCTGGTTGAATTTTTGAGATATTAATTTGTATTAATAATTTGCTATGTTTGAGTGATTATTCTAGGCTAAATAATAGTTGTTGTTGATTTGTATTTTTTATTATGTATGGGCTAATTTTATGGATTTTTGATTTGGATTTGGCAAGTTTAGATACTGTGGTTTAAGTTTGAGTGTTAATATAAGTTATAGTTATTTCAGTTGTTGTATTAGGTATGGTATTTATTTTGAATTTA
>VXBQ01006390.1:2411-12906 GCA_013400175.1 Phainopepla nitens | reverse complement strand
TTGAAAGTGTGGCTAGAAATCACAAAACTCTAGCTTGCATCATCCTTTAAAGATTTATTAACCAATAGAATATTGACAACAAGAATGTTTACATGATTAAACCGATAATGAGAAATTTCATCTAGCAATAACGTGACCTTTTCTAACCAATCCTGTTCTGCTACACAAATCTATTCTACAGAGTTCTTGTTACCTCTGTAACTACTTCTCTCTATCCAGCTTAACATGTCTCTATTTTGACTACAAATCTACATTCTTGCTTCTAGTACCTAAGCTTGGAAGCTTCTCTCAGGCCTTAGATCAAACCCTGTGTTTAATTCTAAGTTTTGGCCCACAGGCCCAGTGCTCTGAAAACTCTCTGCTTTTTAGATCCCTACAAAAGCTTCCTGGATTTTATTTTTGAGCTTATTAACATTGTGAGGACTTGGGTACAGACTGTGATCAGTAGATCTCGTGCTCCTCTCCTGAGGCAGGACTCTGGAACATGGGTTTGTTTGAAGAGTGTTGTTGAAATACTGCTGTTCTCCCAGAGCCATGCTGGTTTTGGCCTGGAGAACCAGCTTTGTGGGAGACAGCTGGCCCTCCTGCTGGAATGTGGGGCTGGAATTGTGGAAAGCAGCTGTAAGAGCTCCATCAGCAGCCAGAGAAGGTGGTGGGTGAGTTATGAGGAATGTGTGGTGAGGAGAATTCTGGGCTTGGGAGAACCTGGCTGAGTGCAGGGAACAGGAGCAGGGGGGAGCTGGGGTTTGTGGGACTGTGGTCATAGGAGAGGGGTGTTTAACACCTGGGATGTCCTGGAATCCCAGAATGGTTTGGGTGGGAAGGGACCTTAAAGCCCATCCAGTGCCACCCCCTGTCATGGACAGGGACACCTCCCACTGTCCCAGGCTGCTCCAAGCCCTGTCCAGTGTCTTGGGCACTGCCAGGGATCCAGGGGCAGCCACAGCTGCTCTGGGCACCCTGTGCCAGGGCTGCCCACTCTCATGGGGAACAATTCCTGCCCAATATCCCATCCATCCCTGCCCTCTGTGTCCTCTCCCTCCATCTCTTGTCCCCAGTCCCTCTCCAGCTCTCCTGGAGCCCCTTCAGGCCCTGGCAGGAGCTCTGAGCTCTCCCTGGAGCCTTTTCCCCTCCAGGCTGGATACCTCCAGCTCTCCCAGCATTTCCCCAGGGGGAGGTGTCCATCCCTCCGCTGAGCTCTGCCCGGATGAAGGGACACACACACGGATTTATATTCAGCAGGAAGGTTCCTCCTCTGGCTGTGTGCATTTCCCCCCTTCCAGCCATCCCACGGGTGCTGTCCCAGCCTCTCCATGGCTTTGTCCCCTGCTCAGAGCGTGGAGCAGCACATGGAATCACAGCCAGGGGCAGGGGTTTGTATTGATCCCCCCATGGTGACAGATTGTGCCAGGGGCCACTGCCAGGGCAAGGGCTGGAAATAAAACCCGGGAAGTTCCTTATCCACTGTGGATCCTGCAGGAATCTAAGTTAAATATGTTGATATTAAATAAGTCTTTAGGAAGCTTTAAACACAAAAACCTGCTGATGCAGAGCTGTAGCCAAACCCCATTTTTGGTTATAATCCATGAGTCAATTCACTATTGTCGGGGTATGGATTGGGTACAACTTGCCAAAAATAACTATCTAAGCAGGTCACCAAGAGAGACGAGTTTTTCCAGAGGCTATGCTGATGCTCCTGTCGTGTTCTGTGTTCATTGTGTGAATTAATAGACTGTAATCATCACAACTCAGGACTAATTAAGCTGTCTTTTCACTGTGCTCTTAAATACTTTCCCACCTGAGGCAGCTCGTGGTTTTTCCCCCTCAGCTCCCCTGAGCTGGTGACCACTGCTTTACAAACATTCACTTTTAACAAACTGTGCACTTGCTGGGTCCATGGGCTGTGCTCAGATCAGTTGAGTGGAAAAAGCAATTTAGCTTTTTATTTGCTGTCTGCTGCTCTGGTGTGCTGCGGCCAGGCTGACCTCCTCAAAACCCCCAGTTTGTTTAAATTTGATCAATAATTTGGGATTAACCAGCATGCTGATCTTTGTATTTTGAGCTAGGTACAATTTAAATGTGTATTTTCCACCAATGAAAACAGCAGTGTTTGCATTGCAGTGCTCAAGTTTTATTCTGCCAGTGACATTTCCCCTTTGTCATCATTCCCTATAGGAAATCCTGAATAAATACAAGTTTACAGGTGCAGTTAACAAAGGACACAGCCCAGTTTACCAGTGCACTCTCTCAAATTCCCAAAATCCCACTGCTTTCTGTAAGTCTAACACTGACTGAAATAAACACTACATGAAGTAGTTTAGCTGCAGTGCTTCATAAATATGTCAGAGCCAAATCTCATGCACCAAATGTACTCAGTACCTGTGATCCTGGTTTTCATCAGTGCCAGTTCAGCATAATGTCATAATTTACAGCAAGAAACAAGAGATTTTGGGTTGTTGGGTGTTTTTTGTTTGTTTGTTTGTTTGTTTTTTTTGCAACAGCTCAAAAAACTGCATGAAGTTACTGCCACAGGGGGAATTTAAACACCTCCTACAAACATATTGGATTTGAAGATTGAAACCAAAAGGAAGTTTATTTATTACAGTGAGTTTGTAAAGGAAATTTCTTGTATCTCTTATAAAATTCAGCAAGGTTTACTGCAAGGTTTAGCAATGAGGATCCCTACTCCTGTGCATTTGGGAATAAGAATTGAAGTTCCTTGCACCATGACCCAGCTGGACAGGTGAGTTCCTGCTCTTGCAGGCTTTAGGAGCACATTTATAGCCCAGGGAGGTAAAATCTCATCCCTGTCTGCTTGGTCAGTGTAACAAACAGGAATAGCTCATTCCCAGGTGAGAAACACTTTTCAGACACAGGAATACTTTTGGACACAGATCTCCCAAAAATTATCTCACTAAGCAATGTGTGTTGTCTGTATGCCTGATACTTGCAAAAAGAAACAAAAAGTCATCCCCTTTCAGGCACTTTTACAAAATACATTTTAAATCTAAGGTTCCATTCAGAAAGGTCTTTGAAATAAAGAGTGAACTCGCTGCTCTGTGCCTGAGGAGTCACCAGCTTGCTGAGGAAAATTGTATCAATGAGTGTTCTGAAGTGCATTTGTCACAGATGGAAGGAAGCACAGCAGTGAGATATTTTCATGCTCTGTGAATTTATCTCCCCACCATGCAGAAGTTTTCAGGGGAGGGAGCACACAGAGCTGCCCCAGAGATGGGCAGGTGTCCCTAACACCACAGGAGTTTCCTGGAGCTGAGGGGACCTGAATTCTTCTTTCCAGCTGTTTGCAACAGCAGCATCCAAGGGGAGGAATGCACAGTTCCATCTGCTCAGTTACAGCCACTCTGATTCATCTCTGTGGATGTCAAACTCCTATTTGAAAGAGTAAATGCATTATTTAAACATCAGCAGTGCCACTCACTCCTACAGAGCAAAATAAAGATGAAAATATCCTTTGCACCTTTTCAAGTGAAGTGGATTTGCTGCAGTGCTGTGTGTGAGTGCCTTGGGCAGCAGGGAATCACACAGCATCCCCCAGGCTGCCACACAAGGCTGCCTTTTGTCTTGGCTTTAAATCACCCAGTGATTTCCAGCAGGGAATCAGCCTCCTGAAACCTCACAGCGGAGCAAATTCTGTTCTGGGATGCACAGCTCAGCCTGTGCAGAGGGAAAGCAAATACCTTGGGTTGAGCAGTAGGACGAATGTAGGGAAGGTGGAGTTGATGTTCCTCAGGAATCACCAGTCTGGGGACGGGGTCTGACACTGTTTTTTTCCGGGGAATTTCTGAGGAGGTTCTGCCCTCTGAGGGCCCTGTCCCAGCTGGTTTTGAGCACACACAAGTCATGGAATTAAAAATATTACAGAGAATCACAGAATAGAATCACAGACTGGTTTGGGTTGGAAGGGACCTTAAGCACACCAACAGCTTCAAGAATGACAGAAAACAACATTCCGAATTGTATCATGCCTTAGATTACAACATTATGTTTATTGACTATGTTTGTTTTTATTTAGAAAATTATTTACTTGCTGTATTTGATGGAGCCAAATGAGCATTAATTTATCTTTTCTCTGTCTAGGAGCTGCTTTAATGGCATCTGGTTAATGTGCAGTGAGAATGCTGCACTGACTGTTGTTCTTATTGGAAGCAATTAATTTAGTGAATTTACTCCATTTTCATTCTTAATAACTTTCCAGGCAACATTCCCTGTTTGTCCATTTTTCCTTGGATTCTGTGGGTAATTTTAATAAAAAGGGAATTCCCTAAACTTGTTTTGTTTAGGTGCACCTACAGGTCCTGCAAGCAAAGAACTTTTCAAGACACAGAACCATTTGCTTTTTGGTGTGATCCATTTCCTCACTCTCCAGATCATGGAATCCCAGAATGATTTGAGTGGGAAGGGACCTTAAAGCCCATCCAGTGCCACCCCCTGCCATGGCAGGGACAATTCCCACTGTCCCAGGCAGCTCCAAGCCCTGTCCAGCCTGGCCTTGGGCACTGCCAGGGAACCAGGGGCAGCCACAGCTGCTCTGGGCACCCTGTGTCAAGGCCTGCCCACCCTCAAAGCCAAAAATTCCTTCCCAATATCCCATCCATCCCTGCCCTCTGGCAGTGGAAGCCATTCCCTGTGTCCTCTCCCTCCATCCCTTGTCCCCAGTCCCTCTCCAGCTCTCCTGGAGCCCCTTTAGGCCCTGGCGGGGGCTCTGAGCTCTCCTGGAGCCATCCCTTGCCCAGGTGAGCACCCCCAGCTCTCCCAGGCTGGCTCCAGAGCAGAGGGGTCCAGCCCTGGGATGAGCTGAGCTTAGTGCTCCAGCAGGGAATGCTGCTCCTGGGCTGCTCTCAGCCGGTTCTGGAGCTCTGCAGGAGAAACTCCTGAGCTCAGACTGAGCTGAACCTGCCCGTGCCACCTTTGGAACCAAACAGCCCCTGTGAGCCCAGGCTGGGTTTGTGACAGCCTCTGTGTGCCCAGAATGGGTTTGTGACAGCCCCTGTATGCCCAGGGTGGGTTTGTGGCAGCCTCTGAGGGTCCAGGGTGAGTTTCTGACAGCCCCTGTGAGCCCAGGCTGGGTTTGTGACAGTCCCTGTGTGCCCAGGGTGGGTTTGTGACAGTCCCTGTGTGCCCAGGCTGGGTTTGTGACAGTCCCTGTGAGCCCAGGGTGGGTTTGTGACAGCCCCTGTGAGCCCAGGGTGGGTTTGTGGCAGCCCCTGTGTGCCCAGGCTGGGTTTGTGACAGCCCCTGTGAGCCCAGGGTGGGTTTGTGACAGCCTCTGTGAGCCCAGGGTGGGTTTGTGGCAGCCCCTGTGTGCAGGCAGTGCTCTGGAGATGTCACCAGGGTGGGGGGACAGCTGGATCAGGGCTGCTCCAGCCTGGCAGAGCAAAGGCAGCTGTGAGCACTCCACACAGGGAATTCCATGTGGATAATGTGCTCCAAAGGGCTCCCGTGCCACCATTCAGTGCTGTCCACAGGCCTGCAAAATGTCATTTTATCTTCCTGATTCCTTCTCCCTGCCCTCATGAATGAGGCACTCTCCCTGTTTCCCTCAATGAAGGCTTTGTCTTGGTCTTCAATGTCCAGCACAAGGTTTTTGATGATCAGAATGAAAAATGCTGAGTTTTCTCCTCAGGCTGCCAGCACAGGAATATTGCTGACTGAGGATGGAGCTGAGGAATAGAAAGCACTTGGATAAAACCACTGGATTTTTCCTCCATGTGTGTCCCACCAAGAATGCTTTATTAATGTTATTTATAATGATTATTTTTAATTTTTAGAAAGATTATTCTGATATCCTGTGTAAGATTTGAGGATTTTTCAGTGTCCTTTTGGATGCTTGAGACTGTTGTATTGCATACAAAGTGCATTTAACTGCTCAACTCTCTCCTTGGTAATTCAGAGAAACTCAGGGGAAAACTTACTCAAGGGGCTTGAGTAAATTTTCCTCTAAAATTTGTCTCAAAAGCATTTCCTGATAATAAGATAAATAACATGGGTGACTGTTTTCAGTCTACACTGATGTGCTCAGATGTTTAATTTCCTGTGAATATGGGCCCTAGAGATAATAAACACAGTGATAAGAGGCTTTGTTGTTGTTGTTGTTACTTTCTGCTGCACTATGGATTCAGTCTGGAGGGGAAAAAAAGAACCTTTTTTGATGATAAATAATTGAAATGAAAACTCACAAATTCACTAAAGGAAGGGTCACTGTAAGAAGAAATAAGGGCTGGTTGTGTGAAATAAGCAATGGTTGTGTGTCTCTGATGTATTTTTATAAGATAAGGGAGCTGTTTGTAGCAGAACACAAAGACTTTTCCGTGGAAAAGAGGGAAGCAGTGGAGGCAGCAGAGGGACTGCACAGCAAGTGTCAGGATCTCTAAATGATGGGAACATGGGAATAGGTGGAAAAACAATGTTTGGGAAGTGGTTGGCTGGAAGCAGATTATTGGATGGCTGAAATATGGGAGAAAAATCTCCAAAGAGGGAGTTCAGGGCACAAGAGGAGATTTAGACATGAGGAAACTTCTATTTCCTGATTATCTCCAGCCTAATTGCAGACGGAATCATTTCTTCCACACCTCTCTCCTGCCCAGATGTTACTACAGATGGCAAAGCTTCTGCCCAAGAGAGCTTGGAAATGCACACCAGGGCTGTGACCAGGCTGGTTTAACTTCCAGTGCCATTTCAAAACAAATAAAAGAATGCTACATTCCTCTTTGCTTCCCACACCTTCTCCCCTCACCTGGAGTTCAGGGTTCTCCAAAAGAAAAGTGTTCTCACCCATCATGCCAGCCCCTCACAGTAATCAAACAGGGAAAACTAATCATCTGCCCTACCAGAGGTCTAGGAAATATTTTCTAAATTGTATCAGAGTAGAACAAAAAGCTTCCTTGAGCTGTAGGGTCTAGGAGAAAGGAGGTTATATATGGCATTAATTTTCTATTCTCTAATGGAAACTATTGTGACTTTGCCACAGCCGTGGTTTTCTAATGATTGGGAGTAATTTGCCCAGATTAATGCTCTCTGTTCAATCCATTTAATGTGACTTAATTTCATAACACTACAGGCTTTATCAGTAGTCAAAGTAACCCCTGCAAAACCCCAGCAGGCAGAAATGCCTGTCGAGTTTAGCTGTTGAGGCTGGATGGTGCTGCTTGGTGAAAAATGAAGGAATTGTTTGGAGGGAAAGGACCATCAGAAAACCACTGGGCCTGCCCGAATTCTTTATCTTTCATCAGACGTGTTCTTGGGTCACAGCTCGGCTTCATCTTCACGTTTGTCACAATGTGGGGTTTGTGTCTGTGGCCATGTGGGAGCTCTGTCAGACTCCCCCAAGCCTGAGCTGCCCAGATCATAAATCAGTGACCCAGCAAAAATCCTCACTCGCTCTTGGTCGGGTCGAATGTGGGACATCACCTATTGCCAAGGTAAAGGCTCAGATATTTTCATTTCAGCTTCGTTTTGAAAGTGTCAGCTACACAGCATCATAAAAGCTTTTTTTTTGTGGCTTTTCCCTCCTGTGGTTATTCTCAGCAGCTTTCTCTCCATAGCACACTGAGGAATATTCACTGGGATCTCTTTTCTCCCCGAGAGGATGCAGATCCCAGTTCTGCCCCACAACACCAGCAAGGGCTCTCAGGCATCCACTGTCCTGCCTTTGACACCCAACCTGCTCATTCTGCATGCTAAAGTAACCTTTGATTTGGTTTAATTTTGCCTCACATGGCATTCAAGACTCTTTTGGCCCCTTTTTTCCTTAGGCTCATCATGGGAAACACCATTCAATGCCTTAATTGAGAAGAGTGGGTGTTTTGGAATTGTGAACATGTTAAATGTTTTTAGTGTGAAATTCTCAGAAATACCATTCTGCAGCCAGGATCTACTACTCTGCCTTGTCTCTCCCCCAAAAAAACACGCCCCAAAGTATCTGTAAAGCAGCTGTTAACAGCATTTCCAGGTTTTCACCCAGTTTTAGGGTTGATGGCTTTGCCAGGAGTTTATGACTGAGATATTGCTCTGTTTGAGGGCCTGTTTAGTGATCACTGTAGAATTCACACTCCGTGTTTAGCATTTTGGGGGTTGCCAGAGTCAATGATGAGCTCCTGAAAGGCACAGTTCCGGAACTCTAACCCTTAAGAAAGGTTTGCAGTCATCCCTCACTATCCAGGGTTCATATCTCTGTGCTCTGATTCAGGGCCTGGTATTGACAGTGTCATTCCATGCACTCAAACTCCACAGGAAATTTCTAAGAGAAAAAAGCCATGAGGAAATATATCCTCATGGGCAGACAGTGATGGGATAATGAGGAATGGTTTTAAACGAAAAGAGTAGAGGTTTAGATGGGATTTTGAGGAGGAATTGTTCCCTGTGAGGGTGGGCAGCCCTGGCACAGGGTGCCCAGAGCAGCTGTGACTGCTCCTGGATCCCTGGCAGTGCCCAAGGCCAGGTTGGATGGGGTTTGGAGCAGCCTGGGACAGTGGGAGGTGTCCCTGTCCATGACAGGGGGTGGCACTGGATGGGCTTTGAGGTCCCTTTCAACCCAAAACATTCCAGGATTCCCTGATTTCTGTGCTTTCCTGCACTGCAGAGCCAGGTAAGAGGGGGAGCACAGGTACACCAGCCTGGAATGGGGCAGGGTAGCAGCTCAAGGGTTTGTGGTGGTTACTCAGCCACAGAGACACACAGAAAGCTTTGAAATGGTAAAAACCTCGATGATTTTGAAGGACAACTTGAGGAATTGGCATCTCAGGCCAGAAGACCCTTTCCCATCTCCCAAAATTGCCCTTCCTCCTTCAGCAGCCACATCCCAATAATCCAACACATACTACAGTTCATTTGATCCCTTTCAGGTCAGGAAGCACAAGGCACTCAAAACTGAACCTTGGTGGAGCCTGGGGTGAGTTTTTCCTTGGATAAGGGCTGTGGCAAACACGTTCCTCTTTGTGACCAGGGTTTCTCTTGCCCACCCACTGAGAATGACCCGGCCAGAAGGTGCTGGGGAAAGGGGAGGCTGGGACCACCCAGCAGTGGCTGCAGCAGCCTCAGGTCAGCCTGGGTGGCCCATTTGTTCCTCCTCAGCTTTTCTTGTGCCCTTTCTGATCCTTCCCAGTATGGACCAGTGCATGTTTGTGGTCCTGCAGGGAAGGGAGAGCCCTGGTGGGGCAGGTGGGGCTGGACTGCTCTGAGCTGTCTCATCTGGGACAAATGTGGAAGGAGAGGGAAGGAAGAACCTCTGATGGAACATGAAGTGGATTTCTGTGCAGGAGTGGCTTTTTGGAGAGGGTGTTTGGGTTGAGTGTTGTTTGGGTTCACTCAGCCCAACCCACTGGTGATGATTTCCTTATGCTCCTTATTTCTTAAGAAGAAGAAAAGGGTTTGTATTACAAGAAAAGCCAAATGTTTATGGTAAATTTCCTAAGCACGAAAGATGGTGCAAGCAAGAAACATACTAAAAATAAAACCACACCATGTAAAACATCAAAACCCCACCAACCTCAAATGAAACAAAGGAAGAGATGCAGAGCCTCCTCTACAACTGACAGCAAATTCAAAATGCATTGTCTGATATAGCCCTGGGATGTGCACCAGAACACTCACCCCTCTTAGAAAATCTCTTTTATTTTCTGTTTAGTCTTTGTGTTATTTAGAGTTTAATCAATGTATTTCCTCTCTGCACTGACTTGTGATTCTTATTGCACAGATTTTTCACAAAATCTGGGCAGAACTGCTGTCACAGTAACCCTTGTGAGATGGGCAGTGTGCTGGAAGAAATATTTATAAAGAGTGAGTGGACAACTCCAAAGTCTATGCAGTGAGACACAAACCCTCCAAGGTCTTCATTTCTTCCTCCACAACTTCACATCAGCAACAAAAGGAAAAGCTGCTTTGTAATGACAAAAAGAATCTCCTAACACTGAGAAGATGTTGGAACATACTGTGCCTTGTCTCTTCAAGGTAAAGGCTGGATTCCACCTAGAAGTGTGTGTTTTCAATTTAATTACATTTTTCAGGCTGCATTTTTGACTTAATTAAAGAGATGTCCATCTGGCCCTCGTCCTGCACAGCGTTAGTGCCAAAAAAGAAATGGAAAGGAGAGAACCTCTCTGCAGAGGAGATCCCACACTGGACAAGCACAGAGATCTGGGGGGGACACCTGCGTTAGGATGGAGCCAGGTGTGGGTGCCTTAGGGTACCTGAGGAGAGGAGGTGCAGCCTGCAGAGCAGGAAACAGCTTTGGAGGGGGGAGATGGGGAACACCTGACACCTGCCTGGCTCCTCACAGCACCTGAGGTCCCTTCCTGCCTTCAGAGCATCCCTCAGGCAGGCAGGCAGGCAGGCAGGCAGGCAGGCAGGAAGGCGGGAAGGAAGGCGGGAAGGAAGGCGGGAAGGAAGGCAGGAAGGAAGGCAGGAAGGCAGGCAGGAAGGAAGGCAGGAAGGAAGGAAGGCAGGAAGGAAGGCAGGAAGGAAGGAAGGAAGGAAGGAA
>VXBQ01006376.1:2787-16426 GCA_013400175.1 Phainopepla nitens | reverse complement strand
GCCGCATCCAGCCCTTTAAACATGGCGCAGGCCGCGGCGGCCGGGCGATGACCGCGGGCGGCAGCGCCGGCCATGGCTCAGGCGCCGATCTTCCCCCGTTGCTCCTAGGGAAGAACATGCCCGAGACCAGGGCGGGCGGCGCGGAGAAGGCAAGCCCCGAGAGCGCCGAGAGGAAGGGCTCCGGCCGCCCCCGGGCCGGCGGGGTAAGCAGTGCCCGGGCCTGGGCGGCTCCCGGGGCTCCGCTGTGCCCTCCGCTTCCCCCCGTGCGGGCTGCCCCGGGGAGCCGCGGGGCCCGGGCCTTCGGGAGCCTTCAAATCATTCAGAAATCGCTTAACTTCAAGTAGAAGCGGACTCTTTCCGTGTTTCCCTGTGCCCTACCGCAGACAGGCCCCAGGCTCGGCATTCCCCCCGTGCCACCGTCCCCGTCCTGTAGTTCTGTCACGGGCAGCTGGCCGGAGCCTGCTTGTCTCTTGGCATTTGACTCCTATCGGGAATACATGTGGCTGTTGCGTCGGGTCCCGGAGCCCCTCAGCTGCCTTTCGCGTGTTTTTGCTGTGCTGAGAAAATCTCTGCTCCCCGGGGTCTCAAGCCTGGCACAGACAAAGACGTGGCAGCGGCGTCTCGGTTGCGCCAAGAGCGCCGCAGGCAGGGAGCTGGGAATGAAGGGAGGAAGCTTTGCTGGAAAAATACTTGTTCCTTTCCTGTTCGTGGTGTGTTTGAAGGCTCAGCTGGCAGGTGGACTGCAGTTCACCGCTTTGGGCTTTCTCTCAAAATGCCCATATTTAAACTAGTTACTAAATCTTTAGGACTTTGAAGCTCAGGGTTCATCGCTTGCAGTTGTTAAAACAGAGTGTTTTCATAATGTTTTCTGCTCTGAAACCCCGGTTTTTTAATAAGCAACTTTTGCCTTTCATAGGCCTTTCAGAAATAGTGGAGGTCAGGGAGTGTCCGTCTGATTTGCTGTTTAAGACTGTAATCTCAATCTTTTGTAAGGTTTATTTGTGGACTAAGATTTGAGCCTTTAACTGGTCTGGTTTTGTGGGAATTATGTACGTAGGAAGTTTGTTATTCATGACTACGTTAATTATTAAAATTATCCTGTCTGTTCTATTGTGTACTTTGTTTACTTTTTTGATATCTGTGACTGAAATACTGAGGTATTTGTGTAGTCAGCTATAGTTGAGCTATCATTTTTTAACTACTGGGACCGTTTGTTCCTTGCTTTTCTGAAAAAATAGATGCATATTTTTGTTGTTTTAACTGGCTTGCAACGTCTGAAAGTTGCTTTTGGTTGTGTCAAACTATAGCCAAGAAAAACTCATTCTGCCCAAGTGGCATCTGTTTGTCCAGACACTGAGATTTCACGGCTGGAATCCGTGTGCCTGACACACCCTGCACAGGCAACCGTGGCCAGGTGGCAGGAGACTGGAAAAGCAAAGGTGACAGGACTCCACTAATCTTTGCTAAATTTGACACTGCTCACTGCTGGCATCTTGGAGCCTGAGCCAGAGAACAAACCCCAGGCTCTGTGGTGTCTGGCCATGCCAGAGGGTTTTTGCCATTTTCCTGACTGGGCTCTGCAGGGACTCTTTAGTGGGCTTTTCTTTTGCCATAAACAATATTTACACTTTATTTCTGTGCCATGTAATGGATAAAAAGATAGCACCGTTTCTCTCCCATGCTCTGCTGAGAGGTGTCACTCAAGGCAGGCTGTAAAACTGATTCCTGTGCTGCTCAGTTGAGCATATCATCTGCTGCAGCAACATTTGACACCTCCTGAGAGTAGCTGGGTAGCTCATACCTCTCTGGCTGTGAGAGCTCTGTACTGGGCCTGAGCAATTTTTGCTGTGTTATTCATATTTTTTTTTGGCTTGTGCTCTTTGAGGCTGCCTTCCTCCCCAGGAGCTCAGGCTTGGGGTGGTTTTTTTTTAGCAGCAGAGTTCATACTGTGAAGCACAAGGGTGGAGGCTGGAGTTAGCTGTGACTGCCCCATCCTGCCACACTTCATGTGAAAGCTCTCTCAGACTTAGAGCCTGCATTACTTCAGTTCTGAGTGCTCAGCACTGTTATATTTTCACTTGGAAATCACAACCTCGGTGAGGGTGATGCTTCAAACAGTGCAATTTGCATCAGCACAATCATCTGTCAGCCCTGGTTGCTGCAGACTGTTGTGGGTGCCAGCTCGAGGTTCTCAGAATCTCTGTGCTGAACTGGTTTTTTTTTTTTTTTTTGTGTGTGTGGATCTGTTTTAGGAGAATGTGTTTATTGGTCAATCCAAAATCTACAGCTACCTGAATCCCAACAAAGCTCCTGGTGCTCGCCCCCCGCTTCAAGAGGAAAACTCTGTCATGTATCACGAGGTGAAATGTCAGGGCAAGACACTCAAGGAAACCTACAGGAAAGGAGCTGGTAAGATCGAGTTTTGGATTGCTTGTCTTAGTGAATGTGCTGCTCCCAATTCTAACATTTCCATCACGAAACAAAAGCAGTGAGGAGGAGCCCAAATCGTGGCTGCTGAGTGCCAGGCTGCACAGGTGCTTCATTGTAGTGACTAGAAATGGGAATGTTCCTTAAGTTTGTGAAGGAGAAAACCCATCTGCCTTGTATTTAAAGGTGCATTTAACTGACTTGGTAGTTTGTCAAAGCACTTCCATGCAAACACTTGGAGCAGGCAGGTATTTAAAGTTCTGTTTGGCACAGGGAGTGTCAGGCTTTCTGGAAACTTGGGGCCTTTAGTTCCTAATTTGGCTCCCCAGCTTGGACAAGGAAGTGAAGGTGGCTTTAGCTTGTCCCACTGCTGAGGCCTTGCAGCTGTGCTTCTTTTCTCCAGTGAGACTGAAACATCTGTCTCAGCAGATGGGACTGCTAAACCTGATGATTTACTCTACATAAAAACGTTTTTCAGCTTTAAACCACACTCACCTACCTCTGAGTCGTTTGTCTGAGGAGGAGGATGTGGTTGTTTTGGGGTAGGATGCAAAAAAACCCCAAGTAAATGTTGGTTGTGGGGAGTGTAGATAGATTTCTTGTCAGTGCCAGCCCTTTACCTCCCTGGTAAAGGGATTTGGCCTGGGTGGCCCTGGCCACTTGGTACCAAGATCTGCAGCTGCTGAGCCCAGCAGGGCAGGGTCATTGCTGCCCTTTTTCTCTCATTTGACAGAGCTGTTAACCACTGGAATTCATTTAAAGCACTGGGCTGTAGTTGGCCCTGTGTTCAGAGCCTTACTCGATTTCCTTGTCACCAGGAAAGAAGAATGGTGGCAAAACAGTTGAAGGTGCTGTGAAACCAGAAGACCAGAAGGATAAGGAAGGTGGATGCAATCCTTCAGTGCCCTCCTCTGATCAAAACCAAGAAACTGTGGAAACCCAGAAGACTGCCCTGCCTGCAGACTGTGCTGAGGAGGCCAATGCAAAGCCAGCTCAGAAGAAAATGGTTAAAGCAAAACGAGGACCGAGGAAAAAGTAAGTGACTTGTGGAATTGTGAAAGGACAGCTCTTTGTTTTCTCAAGAATATCAAACTTTAAAAGCCCTAAAATAGCATCCAAGTGCCGACTTTGCAGAGGACTTGTTTGTTTTGAAAGCAAGGTTAGTGTGTTCTATTGTTCTATCACAAGTGAAATATTTGCTGGTCACCTGTGGACAAAAGAAATTAATGAGCCATTAAGACCTACTTTCCTGTGGACAAATGGGAATGTGTCTTGTGAGAAACAGAACAGTTGGAGGCTTCCTGGCTGAGCTGATACCCTTTCTCATGGTGTCAGAGTAATGTGACCTAACATTAATGAATTCCTTGCCAAGCAGTTTTCATGACCTAAATTTTCGAGTGCCTTCTGGCAAGGCGTGCAGGGGGCCCCAGACTGGTAATGTGACCTTCAGTTGATTTCCAAAGACATCTCACTTTCATTGTCCAAGAATTAGTATTGGAGTAATGGAAATAATGTGGGGAAGAAAAGGAGATGTGGCTGTGGCTTGAAGCTGAGAGTACTGATAAAAAACACTGATTCACACTGGTCACCTTTCAACTTGCCAAGCTCAAATAAAAATTTCTTGCACATACCTTTGCTCTAGAGGTGTAACAACAAATAGTCTGAAGTGTGTGTTCTCTTTTTCTTACTCCTTAGAACACAAGGAAGAGCACCAAACCGAAAAGTGACAGATTATTACCCAGTTAGAAGAAGTTCCAGGAAGAGCAAATCTGCATTGGAGGTAGTGCTTCTTGTTAAAATGATATTTATTACTTAGAACATGTCTGATGAGCTGAAAATTTGGGGAAGTGTGTAACTGCCTGTAAATGGTTTCCATTCCAAATGCAAATAACATTGTGTACTTGAAGTATTGTTAATAACATGCTTAAAATTTGGAAATGCTGGTCCAGTTTAGAACAGAAACTAGCTGCTTATGTATTTTAGGGGGCAGAAATCTGTCTTTCTGCCATTCAGTTTGCTGGAAATACGAGGTAGTTTGGAACAATGAGTGTTATTGATTGGGAATTTCCTTCCAGCTCTAGAATAAGCTACAAAAGCTATCAACGATATTGTGGCTTTGTTTGTTCTTGTTTATTCTGCAGACTGAGGAGAGGAGGAAAATAGATGAGCTGATTACAAGTGGGAAAGAAGAAGGAATGAAGGTAACTGCAGTGTCAACCTAAGTAGTCATGTACTGTTTATTGCACAATATCTTGATGTTAATCTGTTTAAACAGAGTAGCAGAACTCAGTTGCAGGACCCTGCAATTCTCTGACTAAAAAATGCAGGAAAACTGGAACACACAGTCCTTCCTTTTGAGTGAGCAATGTTGGTCTCTGAAGGATATTTATGTGCAGCCTCAGTTATAAATACTGAGGGGGCTTTAAGGTCTTCACAGAAATGCACTCCTAAGTTATTTGATTGGAAGACCTTTTGTGTCCAGCTACTCAGAGTGTGTTCCAAACTCATCCTGCATTTCTTCCACAGTGCCATGCATTGTGCTTCTACAGCTTTGTCTGCAATACACACAAATTCCCTCTTGCAGCATTTCTTTAATGACAAATCATTTCCTAGTAATCAGCATATCTGCAATGATGTAAATCAGCTGGGAAATGAGAAAGCATTTTCTTTTCAACTCAACAGATTGATTACATCGATGGCAAAGGGAGAGGAGTAATTGCTACTAAACATTTTAATCGAGGAGAATTTGTGGTTGAATATCATGGGGATCTCATTGAGATCACTGATGCCAAGAAACGAGAGGCTGTGTATGCTCAAGACCCATCCACAGGCTGCTACATGTACTATTTCCAGTACCTCAGCAAAACCTACTGGTAAGCTCAAGTTGCCATTGATAGAGGCTTTGAATGCTGCTAATTCTGTTCTTGTTTTCATGCAATTTTTTTGGTTTTAATGGGAACTGTGAATTATGAAATCTTTTGGAGCACTGATCCATGGTGTGAGAGCCTCCTATACATCTGGGCTATGAGGAGTGGTAGGAGACTCAAAGCCCTGTTCTTTGAAATACAGGACAAGCTGTGTTGAGAGTTGCATCTGCTTGGATGAGGCTTGTAGTTCTGCAGTGGTCCTCTGCCTAAATTTATTCTCTTATAAAATGAATTCCTTTATCTGAGTTGTGAGGAGTTGGTTTGGAAAGCAGGATGGACAGACTCTCTGGAAGAGAAGCACTTCTTTCAACTTTGGGTGTCCTTGTTTCTCCATCTCTGATACCCACTTCAGTCCAAGCTTTATAATTGTTTCACATCTGGATTCTGCTATTCCTGGAAACAGGCAGCTCTAACAACCTAAAGGTTTCAATTTCTAGGTTTTGTGCTAACTTAAAAATCTCCCAGAGTTGTTTCAGTTTCCCTGCCTTGCCATATTATGGCTGTCTGTTACATCATGGTTGTTCTGTACTGTAACGTGATCACGTTTCTCCTTAATTTTTCAAGACTTGTGTGGATTCCTCCTTCTTTGTCTGATTTGCACTTTGGGCTTTGTCCAAGGTGCCCCTGTCCCAGGAGCAATCCCTCCTTCTGTTCTTGCTCTTTCAGTGTCGATGCTACAAAGGAAACCAATCGTCTGGGGAGGCTCATTAATCACAGCAAGTGTGGCAATTGTCAGACCAAGCTCCACGACATCGATGGTGTGCCTCATCTCATCCTCATTGCTTCCAGGGACATTAAGGCAGGTGAAGAACTGTTGTACGACTATGGAGACAGAAGCAAAGCTTCCATTGAAGCTCACCCGTGGCTGAAACACTAATTCATCTTCCTTGTTTTGGGGTTTTTGTTTTTGGACTGAGTGTTCTACAAGGAGTCAGTGAATTTTTTTTTTTTTCCTGCCCTCACTTCCCTCAGCTTTCTTAGTGGATGGCTTATGGTCTTCCCAGCTCCTTAAAAACTGCCTTTTTGCTTTGCAGTATTTAAATAACTATTACAGTTTTCCAGGCAGGCTTGAATAATTGATCTTAGATTGCCAAAACTTTTATATCGTAAAAGGAAAACCCTCTTTAAAATTTGAATGCTTCTGCATAGTGACCAGTGCCACTTGAGCAGTGAAAGACTTGCACAGAAACTTAAACTTAATCACTGGGGTTGTGCTTCTGCTTTTGCAAGGAAATCTCACGCTCCACTTTGGGGTGCTGAGCTTGGCTTTTTGACAGAAGTACTGCTGTACTCTGACTTGGTCATCCAGTGGCTTCACTGCCTGTCAGACTGCTTTTCACAGCCCACTGCTGGCAGGCTTCTCTGAGATAGATGCTACTGTCATTCTCAAATAATTTGTGGTAGGAATCCAGTTTCTCCTGTGTCATACATTCTGTTGGCAATGAACTGCAAATGCACTGGCACTGAGGGAAAAGGATGGTCAGATTGACTGCTTCCTTTGGAGAAATGACTCCCAGCCAAATGAGGATCAATTTTGGTAGACTGGGTTGGTTACAGATGTGAAGATAGAACTTCACGGTGAGAATCGATGTTTGACATTTACTTATTTTCTAAACTTTGAGAAGGTACCTTTTCTATAGTTGATGGCTGATTCTTAGAGGTGTCTCCCAGAGGATTTTAAAGAAGTAAAAGTTCTCTCCAAAAATTTTTTTATATTACCTTCCTATGCTAATTAGCCACATCAGAAGCTATTTATTTACTGTGAATTCTTGAAGTAGAGCATAGTGGTTCCAAAAATAGGAGTCATCTTCATATGCAGCTTCAAACTGTAGTGATGGAGTTCATGCAGTGAAGAAAGTAGATTCCTTATTGCCTGGTCCTGTCGGTCTGTCCAGCACAGTGTGGTCCCACTGTCTCACATGGGAGCCTTGGCATCTTGTGGATGTTTGGAATGTTACTGTTGGAGAGCCAAATCTGGGATATAGGCAGGCAATACAATGCAGGTCCTTTATGTTAAAGATGAATTCTTACCAGTTGGAATTTTTGCCAAGGCAGGCTTGGCATGTGTGTAGATGAAAATGGCTGTGAGCCATCAGCCACGCTTGCTGCTGGGAGATGTCAGCAAGGGATCTGTGGCTCTGTTAATGTCTTCTGTTCCTCATGTCTTGGAGGCTGCTGCTGTTCCAGCTGAATGCCCTCTGGACAATCTTATGCTTGCCTATGTGATAGGTCTGATAGCAACAACATCCTGGTTGTGTACTCCAGCAGCAAGAGAGGTGGCTTAGTGATGTATTTTTTAAATTAAAAACTTGAAGACAATGTCTCTGTAAAATAAAGAATATATTTATTATTGATGAAACGGCTGCTATACTACCTGTCTCCATTGCAGTTCACGAGCATTTTGAAAGAAAGCTGTGAAAATCACTAGCTATTAAATGCTTTATATTATTTACTGCTTCACACAAGGCAAACTCGTCAGAGCAAGCCTGGGTATTTTCCTATTTCTGAAGAATTAACTGGAGACCTGTTACATTACATGTACTGAGTTTCAGGTAAGCCTCGTTGGCCAACTTGTCTGAGTTGGCACTGATTTTTCTCTGGTCTCAGTAACAGAGACCTCAGCAATGTGTACAGTGTCCTGTTAAACTAGCCACTTCCCTTACGTCAAAATTGGAATAAATTTTTTTTTGGTTTATTTTATTTAAACACTTGCTTGTTCTCTATCAGGTTGAATAGCTTAAAACCTCTGTGCTTCAGCATCACTTTTGTAAACAAGAAAGGGGAAAGATCTCCCTGTTTTACATAAAAAGAAAATGTCTTCTCAGAAAGCTTAACTGGTAATTGAGTAGCACTGCATTGGAGGATGGAAATAAAGCTCATGTTGCACTGCATCTGTATCCTTTACTTTTCTAGGAACCCATACAGAGATCTGTAGATCTCTCTCAATGTACTTCTCACAGGACGTGTCCTTTGGATGTTTATCTCTGTGCCTCACAGGAAGGCTTCATCTTCTAACAAGGAGTCACATGGAAACACTTTGGTTGGGAGCTAAACTGCCTTTTTTTAAAGGAGATTGGAAACATTCATCCCTAGATAAACCATGGAAGAGGATGGAATTCAGATCACATCTAAGTACATCTCTTCAGCTGAGAGGTGCATCCTGGCTGCTGCTGATTGTTTCTTTGTTTGATTTTTCTGTGCACAAAGCCTCTGCTCAGGCAGTGCAGGAACTGCCTTTCCTGCTGCCACGCTCTAGAAAATACACAAGGAGGGCATGGCCAAGGCTGAGAGATATTTTGGAGATGGCAAAAGGACTTGAGTGGTTCTGTGCCCTGGCTAAACCAGCTGGCTCAGGTCAGCCATCTGTGCTGTGGCCTTGCTAACACACAGTTGTTCCTGACCTCTGAAGGGAGGCTGCAGCTCTGCCTTCTGCTGAGCCACATTCCCATTGTGCAGCTGAGCAGATGTGTGAAGTGTCCTATATTTTTTCATGCTGCCAGTGTAGGAGAGGGAATCAAAAGAGTTCAGAGCCTGCTTTTATTTCTAAAGAGAGTAAGATCACAGTTTGATACCTGTCACTGCTTCTTTTATGTCTGTTCAGACTTTTCTGCTCTGGATATTCCACCTTTCTAAATGGAGAACCTAATTGGTGTCTTTCAAGCTTCTTTTCCTACTCCTCTGTTTGCCCTATATGCTTCCACTGGTGCTAAACCTCATTACTGGGGCCAATACACAGCTTGTGGCAGGTGATTGAAAGAACAGAGCTTATGCAAAACACAACTGCCTACCACAGGAGACCTTCAGCTGTCAGAAATGAAATGTTTGGTGCATCTGTTCCAGTCTGAGCACTGCCTGCACCTCAGTCCTTCATGTGGCCAGGGCCCAATTGCAGCAGCTTTTCTTCCTTTGCTGTGCTTTTCTCCACTGTTATCTCACCCCCAAACAACCTCTTGTGAATGACATGTCTCTCTTAACTTACCTTCATCTTACAAAATCATTTGGGCTGAATGTTTTGATAGCTGGACAGGAAAAGTATGCTGTAGTACAGATCATCACAGGCTCTTTTAATAAGAATCACCCCCAACTTCATATAAACATTTTATTTTCTACATGTGGGTAATCTCTGACAGTAAGAAATACAAAAAATGTGTCTGGTTCAAACAGTTTTTGAAAAAGCAGAGTAAAATCTATTCTGAAAGAATATTATACAACGTGATTTAAATGAGATTGCTCATTCTCTACAGTAGGAGTGATGCTGCTGCTTCCAATCATTCTTTCCCAGTACCTCTGAGGCTCACCAGCAGCAGTAAAGTAGTCCTTGAGGATACTCATTTTCCATGTCTAAAAGAAAACCTAAAAAAAAAAAAATCAATAGCAGAAAGGAAACAATAATGTACACCTGGAAAACAAGGACCAGGCAGGGGGCTGGCCCTGTCAATGTGCTATTTTGGGGCTAGTTTTGGGGACTTTAGGGACAGAGCCTGAGCTTGTGGGTTTTGTGTACAATGTAAATAAAGCCTGGGGCCAGCTGGGGTGTTCCCTGAGGGGCTGGCAGGGGAGGCAACTATTGAATCATTTTGCTCAGGAATGCTTGTTTTTCCTAGGAAGAATGTGACTGCCTGCTTGCCTGGGTGGAGGTTGCTTTCCTGTGCAGTGCTTTTTTTTTCCCAGGAAGAGATTGCTTTATTAGCTTTTTAACTTCACATGGTGAGCAGAAAACAATATCCAGCCAACTAGGCTAAAGTTCAGCAGCCATCCCTGGATTCACTGTGTAAGGAGTGGGCCATGTTCTCACAAATTCTGCCCCAAAATCTGCAGACAAACTCACAGCCTTTTGATGATTGTCTTCTCTTCACTGTCCTTGCTGGTGCCAGCACTGCTGCCACTGGCTTCTTTTTCCAGTTCTTCTGTTTGGTCCTTTTTGTGTGAGATGATCCCACTGGGAAAGGAAATGGTTTTGTTTATTTTTTGTGGGTTTGTGCAGAGTGTGACAGTGGATGAGTTAGAGCTTTCACTGGGCAGCTAGGACATGGGTGAATGAGTGTTCACAAGACAGGGATGGCAGCCCAGCCTCGTCCTTGTAGTGAACTGAAAATAATGAATTATTATCCCTAAATACAGCAATGTAATGGTGCCAGGGTTATGCTTTAATGAGAACACTTAAAAAAAGTAACAAACTGACTTCACAGAGAAAACCTGGCAAATCATAATGGGGGGTGAAAGGGAAGTGTAATCACACTTGGATTTGTGCAGAAGTCCAAGGATAAGAGGAGGGTGTGGACACAAATGGTGAATTTCTGCAGGGCTGGGTGTGTGGTACCTCCAGTGCAGCCAGCCAGGCTCACAGCAGGCCTGGGAACAGATGGGAGATTCCCAGCTCCCCTGCGAGGCACGTGCCTGTTCCTCTTTCCACCCTACAGAGGAGAGAAGAAAGGCTTGGCCTCAGCTCTAGATTTTGCCATCCCACTTCAGTGTTTCTACACTCCAGAAGCTGTACCCGCCTACTCCAGGCAGGCAACAGTTTCACAGTTTCAGTTTGACCAAAGGGTGTTTTCCCTGCCTGGAACCGGGTTAGATTTTCCCAGCCTGCACACTCAGTGTTTTCACAGCGTGTCCTGAGCTGACCTCAGTCATTTGGAGAGCTCTGTGGATCAAAGCCTGTGACTGCAGTAGCTGCAGGCAAAGAGTAGCCAAGCAACACTCAACTGGATTTGGAAATAAAAGCACAGAGCACTTACAAACTGGTGTGACAGCAGGCACGGGGTAATTCTGAGGCAGATTGTCCTCTGGATAAATGAGACAATGAGCTGCTGGGTGACACTGCAGAGCTCTAACATCTGCATGGAAACTTCTACCCAGAAGTCATGATGAAAAATGCAGCCCCCAAACACCACCAGTCACTTTGAACCAGTCTCTTGTTACCTTGTGTTGTACAGAGCTTATTTCCAGTGTGTACAAGGCATTTTAGAACATATATTTATCCTCTTCTCCTGCGCAATTACTCTTTACTACAATTACAATTAGGATTTTATGTGACTGTTTAGAGGGAAAATGGGTTTTGGCTTAAGCTGTAACACTGTTTGAGGAGATAGCCTCACAAATTACTCGACCTGAAAAGCAGCCCTGCCCTGCTCTTGGTGCACAGCACTGTGACTCAAATCACTAAAAACCTGAAAACATTCCCAGTGTTACATTTTTAACTTGGCCTGTACTAAACTGTGTAACAGCTGGGAAATCAAAGCAAGAAGCCATTCCACTGCTGCACAGCAAAGCATCCAGCTGAGCTGGGGAGGTGATGTCAGCAGTTTGTAAGTGCTTGGATTTAAGTGTAACTTCTTGGCTTAATCTGCCTGTTACAGACAAGGCAAAGGGCTGGATCCAGGAGTGTGCTGCTGAGATATCCCAACTGAAATCTAACATGCTCAGACATTTTGTGTCTAGATTAAGAAGTAATTTCTTGACCCAAAAAGTTTATAATCCAACCTGATGAGAGGGGGCAGAGGTTGGGAAGGAGAGCCTTTGGGGTGAATGAACTTGTGGCACCAAGATCAAAACCCTTCCCACATCCCACCCTTTGAGTCACACTGACTCTCCCTTCAAGAAAGACCAAACCCTTCTCTGAAATCATTTTCTTTGCACAGTTCAAGGGCCTTACACAACCCTCTGTTGGCAGTCTTAAAAACCCCACAGCTTATCATGAATGATGAAAGAGCTCAATATTCTGTTTCTAGATCAGTGCCATACCCCCGTGGGAGTGAAGGACCAGAGATCAACCAGCATGGTGCTGCAGGAAGAAGGAAACTTTGACTAAAGCTGAGCTGGAAACCCCCCGTGCTCTTTGGTATGTAGTGTGCCTTTAGACAGTGTGTGTGTGCAGCTGCTGTGACTGCACAGATGAATTCCTGTGCATGAGAACCCAGCCTGGATGTGGAGTGGGAGTAACTGCGTAGGCTGAGAGTGGGACAATTATGGGAATGGGCTGAGAACTGTGCAGAGAAAAAGGGAGTTTGGTTTTTAAATCATGTTGCATAGAGACTTCATTGTTCCCCCATTTTTCTTTGCACACTGTTAAGCTCTGGGGAGCACAGGGGCCACTTACATACCTGGACACTGCCTGTCCTGACCTAGGAGCCCAAACCTGCAAGACTCTCACCTGATAAGCTTGCCAGACATGAAGTATTTGTTATTAGTAGTGTTAGTTCTCTGCTGACTTCAAGCTTTACCTCTTATAGCACTGTAGCTCCTCTTGCACAACCAGGAGCTGAGCTTTCAGCTGGTTCCTCTCTTGCAATACATCTCGGAGCTCCTGTAAGGTGAACCGGGGCCGGTTGGGGTCTGTGAGGTCTATCACCATTTGATCTGGTCCAAGGCTGCTGGGCTGTAAAATAAACAGCAGTGGATCTTGTAACCTCTCAAAAACCTCAGCATTCAGAGAGTAAAATATCTGGATTTTATAAATAGGGAATTTTTCGAACTAGTATGAATTCATCACAGTCCTTATTTTTTTTCCCCAAGAAGTTAATTATAGTTCTTCATATTTTTGTATTCCCTTAGTGACTGTGTTCCCCAGCCAAGTATAGGCCACCACTGTGACAAGCTCCGACCACAGTTAAAAGCAAAGTCTCTGTCCCAAAGAGTTTGCAGTTTAGTTGTCAAGAAGATGCTTTTATCAGATTGTTCTCAGATGATGAGAGGCTGAGCCATCTAATGCCACACCAAAATTCAGTGTCAAAGAAAGGTGATAACTGAACACGCCCTTTTTAATTTAAAACCTTGGTAGTAATCAAGACATCCATTTCCCTCACACGGGGTTAACAAAGGCTCAGTGTTTGCATACAGTTGTCTCTATGGGGCCGGTGCTGTGCAAGAGCAGACGGTGCGTTTGTACTCTGAACTCTTGTGCGTGTCTGCACAACTTTGGTGGGTCGGTCACTGCAGTGAAACCGGAGCGAGGAATCCACAGCAAGTGACCCGTAACCACCCCGAAGGAAAGAGCTTCGAGGCTTTCATGGCCAAAGACGGGAAGTGACTTTGTGAGATTCGTCCTGCTGACACACAAGAGACCACAAGTATGGGCCGGTCCGTCTGCTGTGGTTCTGGGTGGGCTCCGCGACCCGCGCGTGGTGTGCCCGTGCTGGGGAAGGGGCCCGTGTCCCCTGTGTCCTGTGTGTCCCGTGTGCCCGGGCCGTGTCCCCTGTGTCCCGTGTGTTCCCTGTGTCCCGTGTGCCCGGGCCGTGTCCCGTGTGTTCCCTGTGTCCCCTGTGTCCCGTGTGTCCCCTGTGTCC
>VXBQ01006358.1:0-20682 GCA_013400175.1 Phainopepla nitens | reverse complement strand
CGCCCCTGGCGCCGCTGTCCCGGCCCGCGTGGTGCGGGAGCGGGAAATGCTCCAGGGGCCTCGGAGCGCTGCCGGGACGGCTTTCTCCGTCGGATCTGGGTCCTGAGCGTCCTTCGGGCAGTGCGGGTGAGGAGATGGGGTTGTGTGAAGCTCTGCCCGGCCCTAGCCCCGGGGGCACGGCCGCGTTCTGCCTGGGTCGGGCTTTCTTCTCCGTAAGCGGTCTGCATTAATTTGACTGAAGTTAGTGATGTGTTAAGCGCGCTTTATGGGTTTTGTGAGGCCTTTTCTGCAGGCACATGCTACAGTACAATACAAAGCATCATATCACTCCAGCTAAAGTACCACCAATATTTTTTGTATTGGAAAAGAAACATGAAGAGCTAGAGGAAGAGAAGGAAATAACCATATGTAGATAACAGGTCAGAATATGTTGGTGGATGTGAATTGGTGAACAAGAGTACAGACAAATAAACCCCAAAAGCAAAGGGAAACATGGGAGACAGGACTCTTCAGGTAGATTTTTACTTCTTGCAAAATATGTTCGAGTCTAATTTGCTTTGATTCATTTAATTCAAGAAGATACTGCTGCTGTTTTTTAAAATTGTATAGGTGCCATAGCTGACATACAAATTGTCATTAAAGCTCATTGCCTGCAAGCATGTTTATACAAACTGTGTTTATTGCACTGGTGAGCAGCATGAAACAACTCCAAAGCAAGACAGGTAAATTTCAGTCAGTTTTACTAAATAGAAACTCTAGAGAAGAAATGGAAACCTTTGCTTCCTCATAACCTCTGTAGGAGTGAACTGTGCTGCTGGTGGTGGGAAGGACAGGCAGGATTGGTGATGATGTCCAGAGGAACATCTCCATTGGAGCACATCTTACTGTCATAGTATTGCTGTAATTTTAATTATTCCAATGCAAGCTGTGAAGTAAATATATAACTGTGCTACAGATAAGAATATGTGTGGGAGATTACTGGAGAGGAGCAATATGGACTGATTGCACAGAGCTATTCTGTAAAAAATATGGGAATTAAATTAGCTCCCACCTTAGTCTGAACTAATTTTACAGGGAGGACAAACTGTCTGGCTTTGCATGGGCTTTTGTCTCTTTCTTAAAAATACTTTCTTTTGAGATATTTCTTTAGTAAGGAGTATTTGATTTTTTTGAAAAAACCTTAACTCTTCAACACACTTTGAATTGTTTTATTTACAGTTATGTAGGGCAGGACTGTTCAGCTGTTTCAGTCAGGAGCAGTTTCTGGGGCTGGCAGCAGAACAAAAGAAGAACCAAATTCCTGTTGTCCTGAAAGGGCAAGAGATCATCTTTTGGTTGTACCTGGTTCATGTCTGCTGGATGTGTAAGCCTTTTCTGGAGTTTGGGGTCCATAAACCAGGCACTAGCAGTTACCTGTAGCTTGAGAGGTGGAATGTTTGCTGTGCCCAGTGCACCCAGTGCTTGTGAGGTATTGTCCAAAAGAGCTGATGTTGCTCCTGTGGGATCTGGTTTTGCATGGGTAGCTGCAGGATAGATTTTCTGATCTCTGCTTTAACGAAACCACTTGTGGGTTTTAGGTTCTGCCAAAATGGAGCTCAGCGATGCAAATTTACAAACTTTAACTGAATATCTAAAGAAGACACTAGATCCAGATCCTGCTATAAGGCGTCCTGGTAAGTAATTCTCATGATTAAGAACACTAAAGTTCTGTTTCTTTTTGGCTTTTCTGTCTTTCTGTAGCAAACTTCAGTGGATATTTATGCAATATAAATAAAATTAATTTTATCTGCTTTTTGTTAGTTTATTCTTCTGTTTGTTTGGTTTGGTTTGTTTTGTTCTGTTTTTTTGCACTGTTGTTATTTAAAGCAGTGCTGCTGTTTGCAGCAAGCCAGGATTTGCTTCTCTGGGTTGTGGCTTTTCCAAGGTGAGGAGGCAGTGTTTCCCCATCCTTCTGGGGATTCCAGAGCTGCTGGTGGCAGCAGGAGTGTTGGGGAGCAAAGAAGCTGTGATAGCTTTTGTCAGACAAGTTGCTGTGAAGCTCTGGGAAGTGTCTGTGTTGGGTATTTTAACCAGACCCTTGAGGAGTGGTAGAATTGCCATTAGAGAGGGCAGTGCTGCTTTGCCAACCTCAGTACGTTCTCTTGCAGCGGAGAAGTTCCTGGAGTCCGTGGAGGGCAGCCAGAACTACCCACTGCTGCTGCTCACACTGCTGGAGAAGTCACAGGAAAATGTCATCAAAGTCTGTGCATCTGTAACGTTCAAGAATTACATCAAAAGGAACTGGAGAATTGTAGGTATCCTGGTGAGGAATTGTGCTAAGAACTAATCATCCTTTTAAGGTACGATAAGCAGATCCACATCCCATGTGAGATGTGTCATGTGGGAACCTACTGAGGGAGCCCTGATCCTCTCATCCAGATCATCAGTGAAGACATGAATTGTGCTGGTCCCAGCACTGAGCCCTGGGGAGGCCTCTTGGTGACTGATGGTATAGATAAGCACACCTGGAACTTTTGAAATTGCTAACTTCTTATTTAAGTGTGTGGAAGGATGGTAAAAGGGATGTGAGAAGGGTAGTGGTACCATCAGGTTCAAGGTGTCTCAAGATTGAGTGTCCCTCTGGAGGTGATTTTCTCTTTTGATTGCTGGATGATATGTAGGTCCCTGAACGTCACTGCTGTCATCACAGATAATGTGACTGTCAGTGCTGTCACTGGCTGGGACAAGCCACCTCATAATTTATTTCTTTAGTAGCAGCTTTGCAATTTCTACTACTTGGCACTGCTGACTGGACTTGGAATTGATTGGTGTTTGGAACTGGTTAGATAACTCTTAAAGTCAATGTTAGGGTTTTGATTGTGTAGCTTGCACCTTCATACACAGTCTCTAGAAAGGATGGCTTGAGACAGCTCACACAAAATCAGTTTGTGGGGCTGGCAGAGGTGCTGTTTGGTGTGGTGGAGGAGGAGGCTTGGTTAAATGTGGGGATTTTATTGCCGTGTGCACCCACCCTCACTGCTGCTCAACTGTTGACCTGAAAAGTTACCCTTAGGGAAGGAGAAAAAAACTTCAAAGTTTTACAGAAGGATATTGTTTCTTTCAGCTTTTTTCAGATACTGCTGTTCCAGACTCACTGAAGGCAGTGTCTCTAACAGGTCTGCTTCTTAGGTTCTTCAGCACTGTAATAGTTACATAAATCAGTACAAATAGTTGATTTCTGAAATGCTGGTCATCTCTCATTGCCTAGAGAATGCTGATATGCACATAACTTAGTTACTGTTTTCATTTTAGGTAGAGGATGAACCAAACAAAATCTGCGAATCGGACAGAATAGCCATTAAAGCCAACATAGTGCCCTTGATGCTTAGCAGCCCGGAACAAATTCAAAAGCAGGTAATATGTCATTCTTTGTTGTATCCATGAAACTTTGGGAATATTCTAAGCATGTCTACGGGCTGTGGTTATTGGCAGAGCTCAGTTCCCTTAGCAGTGAGCTCATCCTGATCCAAATAACTTTGAGGATGTTGTTACAGGTATTTCTACCTACTTTAACATTTTTTAAGATGATTACTGTATAATCTTATAGCTAAGTTCTAATGTTAGGCCGTTAAACAGAAATTCTAGAAAGTGAGACCGTGTGTATTTAAGGTGAGGTTTTTGTATTTGTGTGGAAAGTATTTAAGATATTTAACCCAGTGATTTTTGAATGGGACAAGAATCCCAAGATGTTGTGGGGTGTGTGCAGCAGGAGAGCTGGGTGCTGCCATGCCTGTGACAGTTGTGTTCCCTCTGCAGCTGAGCGATGCCATCAGCATCATCGGGCGGGAGGACTTCCCTCAGAAGTGGCCGGACCTGCTGACAGAGATGGTGAACCGCTTCCAGAGCGGGGACTTCCACGTCATCAACGGCGTGCTGCGCACCGCCCACTCCTTGTTCAAAAGGTGCTGCAGACCAGGGGGGCTGTGGAGGGCTGGGGAAGGTTCTCTTCAGCTAACACGTTTTACTTCACACTTCATTTTGGACGTTTACAAAGCTGTAGCTGTGACTTCTACAAGCACCTTTTTAGTAGTTACCAAATTGTACGCCTTGCGTGGTTTTGGACCGTGTTTAGTTCTTGTTTACTTGATGGTATTTGTTTTGAGGTTCAGCACAAGACAGAATTGTGTATAAATGAATTTGGTAATAAATGTGAAGACTGTTCTATTTTTCATGTGTTTCTCTCTTACTCGTCAGGTACCGCCATGAATTTAAGTCAAATGAGTTATGGACAGAGATCAAACTTGTTCTTGATGCCTTTGCTTTACCCTTGACAAATCTCTTTAAGGTATTTCTTGTTGAGTCATTTCTAAAACAAGTTTAATATTCTGAATTGCTTGCTGTGGATATCTGTAAAATTAAAACTCAGGAATTGTTGTTCAAAACTGTTAAGGGGGTTCAAATTCAAGTCATGAAGAGAGACCTAACAAGATTGATAAGAGGATGAAAAATAACTGTATTTTCTGGTTTTAAAAAAACGTTCCATGACACTTGTCAATATTTTTTGTTGGTGTGGGTTTTGTACTTGACAATCTTGCATCTTTTTCTAGGCAACTATTGAACTTTGCAGCACACATGCAAATGATGCCAGTGCCCTGAAGGTTCTCTTTTCTTCTCTCATTCTAATTGCGAAGCTGTTCTACAGTTTAAATTTTCAGGTGAATCTCCTTGTTCTTGGCATAGTTTTGCTTTGTTCTGAAGAAGCTTTTACTGTAGAATTCATTTGAGGCAGCCTTTAAGTCTGTGCATTATAGCAAAAAGAAAAATCACCAGTGCATCTGCTGGAGTAAAAGCACAGTAAAGAAGGGTTATTTGAGACATTAGCTTGGCCCTATGTAAACACAGATTCAAGAGAGCTGGCATTGCTTCAGGGAGGAGTTGTAAGGGGCCTCTGAGGTGGAGCTGGGAACGGCAGGAGTCCGGTGCCTGAGTTTCTGTTCGCTGTACCCCTTTATAAATGTGTCTGTACAGGCAGGAGCTGGGTCACGTAGGTGAGAGTCCATTATGTGTGGCTCTGTGGTGCTGTAGGAGCAGCAGTTCTGGGAGCAGTGTGTTGGAGTCAAGTCTACATTTTGGACGTTTCTGAGTGCGCCGTATGGGAAATGGTAAAAAGCCCCCTTGTTGAAGTGAGGTTTATTTAGTGTCTCAACATGAACGTAAGTCTGAAGTGTGATTGTGCCTGGATTCCTTAGGCTGTTCTTCCACAGGGGGCAAAAGAACAAGCTGGAGTCAAAAAAGACTTATTCTCTCTTGTTCTGAGAGTGAGAGGTGATAGGGCTCATTCATTATAAAAATGTGAGCTGTTTCAAGTCTAAGCAAGTAGCTTATTTGGAACTAGTTTTACTCCAGGGCTCTGCCAGAACAGTTTTTGTTTGGGAGGAAGGGGCATTGTTTAGATTTGAAGATTTTTTTCCACGGTTATTGTCCCTCAGTAGATAATGAGGTGAATGCATACTTCCAGTGTAGGTATGTTATCTAAGCAGTGCAATCAGAAATTAAAATGTAGATTTATGCTTTTCCTTCACAGGATCTTCCTGAGTTTTTTGAAGATAACATGGAAACATGGATGACAAACTTTCATAGCCTTTTAACTTTAGATAATAAACTCTTGCAGACTGATGTAAGTACTGCATAAACCACCTGGTTTGCATCTGTAGGGGAGAGGGTGGACTGACAGCTTAGGTCTAATTCTGAACAAGGCAGTGTTTTTTTGTGGGCCAAACAAAGGAGTATGACTGTAAGGAAATGGAGTTTAAGAGAAGTTGCTCTGCTGTCTAAGGAATTTGAGGTTCAGTTCTTCAAGTTGTATGACAGTTACAGGTATACCCAGCTGTGCACAGAAATCAAGCTACCAATACTCATCAGTGAGTTGATGCTTTCAAGAACAGCTGCTGCAGTAACGTGACCATTAGCATCACAGGGCTCAGGTTTTCTGTACCTTTCAGCTGGTTCATGCACTATGTTCTAGAAAACAGGATATCTTAAAGAACTTGAAACAAGTGAACATAGAGGGCAGGACATCTCTTAAAGTACTTCAGCATTTGCTGTCTTGGTCTAGTTAAAGAAGCACTAATTTCACTGGTGAAAGCTGATACCAGGTCAGCAAAGCTCCAGTTGTTTTTGTGTGTGTTTTCTGCATTTTAAGTGCTGATGTCTTCCAGATACAGTACAATAGTTTGCCACTTGATGGATCCAAAACAACTCTGTAAATTTCTTGGCAACGCATAGGGAGGCGTATTAGGTGTATGTTAAGTGTATGTGCTCTAGTTACCCTGCTGCTAAAAGAAGCTTTGCTGCTTTTTTTTCTTGTGTCTGTGGGCTGCTGCCAGCACAAGCACTCATGCAGCTGAACTGGGACAGGCAGTAAAGCTGAAAGGTGGGGATGGAGGGAAGAGGGGCAGACAGAACTGGGGTGGTGTTTGGTTGAGTTGGTTTTTTTTAATTCCAGCTTGATTTCCCAGTCCACATTGCAGTTCCACTAACATCTGTGGTGGTCTGGGGAAGGGGAGGGAACTTCTACAACCCCTCCAATTAAAGAATCATGATGTAGTGGCTTCTAAGCATATTTTTCAATGCCTTGTGTTCTCTTTTTCGTGTTATATATGCGAATTAATTTTGTGTAAACTATTGTCTGTTTTCAAGTGCACAGCACCTTGACTTGAAATGTAGGTATGATTTCTAAATTGAAGAGCAGTTTGGGTATGGATCAGCAAAGTACAGTAGTTCTAGACACGTGAGAGGGATTTCTTTCACCTGTTTAGGACATGGTAAGGCAGTGATGTAAATGTTTAACTTAAATGCTTTGATACTTCTAATATTTAAGTAGTGTTGAAGTTTGGATGTTTAAGTTCTTAGTTTTGTTTTATGTGAGGATGAAGAGGAAGCTGGATTGCTGGAGCTCTTGAAATCACAAATTTGCGATAATGCTGCTTTATATGCTCAAAAATATGATGAAGAATTCCAGCCCTACCTGCCACGGTTTGTTACAGCAATCTGGAATTTGTTAGTCACAACAGGCCAGGAAGTGAAGTATGACTTGGTGAGTTGCTCAAATCTGATCTTGTCAAGTTTAGTAATAAATCACAAATTAATCAGTCATGCTAAAGTTTTGTGTTCTGTTTGTGGTGCTGTAGCTGGTCAGCAATGCAATCCAGTTTCTGGCCTCAGTTTGTGAGAGACCACATTACAAGCATCTGTTTGAAGACCAGAATACATTGACAAGTATCTGTGAAAAAGTTATTGTTCCCAATATGGAATTTAGAGGTAACTTTTTGAGACTTAAATTTTGAAAAACACAACAAAAATTTAACTAATTATCATGACATGTTGCTTTGCAGGATTCCCTCTTGGGTACCTTAGTGCTAGATTCAAACCCAAGTTTCTGCAGCAGGTTGCTGTCCTATGGGCTTTGTAGAATTTTATGAATATATTTAACTTTTCATGTTGAAATCTCAGTGGAGGAAGTCTAGATCATGTGCCACCAATAAATTTCTACAATTGAAGTGAGTATGTGAATAATTCATGGAGCCTAAATAGGAATATCAGGCCTACCAAACTGTAGTGTTTAGTTCTCCAGGTTTTGATGGCTCTTATTTATCCTGTATTTAAAATGCAGTGAAAATATATTGCAGTGATAAGAAGCTTCTCTCTCTTAAGTTGAGTACTCTGAAAGCCTATTTAAATACACCTAGTGTTGAATATGTGTTAGAGTTTTTTCTTTGAATCAATACATCAGCCCATGGGTATGAAAGACTAATTTGTGGGACAGAAGCTAAACAGACTAGTCTGTGTAGATATTTTTTTATTAATTAATATTAATTTTATAGAAAGGTCCTTGGAAAAAATAGCAAGTTGATAATGATACACCCTTTTATGATAAAAAACCAGAAATTTCAGTAGTTCAACTTCCATATATTTTATATTTTCAGCGGCTGATGAAGAAGCATTTGAAGATAATTCTGAAGAGTATATAAGAAGGGATTTGGAAGGATCTGGTAATCCACAGATTTATACTAAGAATTCTTGGTCTTTAAATATAGCTCTAAAGAGCTGAAGCACTTTACTGAAGCTTTTCTAACTTCGTTTTGAAATTGAGAAGGTTTCCACACACCACCCCCAGCTGGGTTTTATTCAGTCTGTGATCAAGCCTACTCTCACGATATGCTCGTCACCATGCCTTTCTGGTTTGAACAGTGTTTTTATAGGGCTTTTTCCTTAATTGGATTGGTATGTCTTCTGCACTGCCCACATTCTCATTCAGCAAATACAGCCTTTAAGTCAATGCTGAGTAGTAGCCAGTTGTGTATTAGTTCCTGCGTGTGAAGTTTTAAATATCAGGGAGAGACTCTTGCTGTTTAAACTGAAATTCTGCCTGGGGTTGCATACAAGCTGGGCTCAGGCCAGCTGGCCAGCAGCCAGGCTGGGATGTGGCATGTGTTCAGAGCAGTGCCTGCCCTGGGACACGGCTCTGGAGTGCTGGGGGAGGCTGTGCTCTGCAGCCAGGCCAGAGCCTGAGGCAGCCAAGCCTGGCTCTATGTGACAGGTCTGGCCACCAGCAGTTCACTGACAGATACTTTTCAAGTGATGGTATTTCATAATAGATTGAAGGAATTACTGTGTGCTTGCAGTGGAGGACAAAATTGAGGAAACATTTTTGATGTTTTCTTGAAAAAAGTTCATTCTTATCCAGGATTGGCTGCATTTTAGGTGTCTGTGAAGTTTTTACAAAAATGTCCTGTCTGGTGTGGTTGGTCACCAGCTGGCTTGTGCTCCAGCCTGCTGCAGTGTAATGGGGGAGAGAGTGGGAGGGGTGAAAGTGGGAAGACTCATGGATAAAGACAGTTTAAGTGAAAGAAAGAGTCAGGAAAAGGGAGAGAAGTTACTTACTCACCACTGCCCACAGGCAGACTTTTGCCCAGCCTTGAGCATTGGCTACTTCCCCCAGGTTTTTTTACTGAGCTTCTGTTACTGAGTTTTTATTTAGTACTAGTTCCTCAGTTTTTTATTGCTGAGCATGTCATATGGCATGGAATGTCTCGCTGGTCAGTTTGGATTAGCTGCCCAGCTTGTCCCCTCCCAGCTCCTTGCCTGCCCCAAACTACTTGCTGGGAAGGCAGAGCAGGAGGAGGAGGAAGCCCTGACACTGTGACAGTGCTCCTCAGCAGCAGCCAAACCCTGAGTGTTACCAGCAGCTTTGGTGACTGGTACAAAACATGGCATCAAGTGGGCCACTAGGGAGAAAATGCGCTCCCTCAGCCAGAGCCAGCACCTCTGGGTGCACAGTGTCCAGGCAGTACCAGCCTCCCTGCTGCCACTGCTCAGGGTCAGGTGTCCCTTCTCCTTGGTGTACAAGTAGTCCCCTGGTGACAGTAAATAAAAGGCTTACCAGTGTTCTTACACAGCAGTGTGGTAGGTTGCAGTAATTAACATGGGGTGTTGCTGTAACCTGAGAAGCTGTTACTGGTTTGATTATTGTGTCTATTAATATGGAAAGCTGTCTGCTTTCTCATATCCTAAGAATCTTTGGTTCTCGTGCAGATATTGACACCAGGCGCAGAGCAGCTTGTGATCTGGTCAGAGGCTTGTGCAAATTTTTTGAAGGACCTGTGACGGGGATTTTTTCTGGATATGTTAATTCTATGCTGCAAGAATATGCAAAGAATCCATCTGTTAACTGGAAGCATAAAGATGCAGCTATTTACCTTGTAACGTCCTTGGCATCCAAAGCTCAAACACAGAAGGTACTGGTACAGTCTGCTCATTGTGATCTGTCTGCTTCAGATATTACAGTGCACACGAGGCCTGCCGTTGGTTTCAGCTGCTTCAGGAGGGGAGTAACTGTGTGTGCAGCAGTTCATCGTGATGAGCTGGAAAGCTGCCCTTTATATAATCCTGGCACAGCTGGTGGTACCTGACCTTCAGGTGGATGGGGCACAGGGTGGCAGGCCTGCCTGGCATGTGGAATCCAGCCAGACAAAGAAACAAAACTGGCTCAGCTCTGGAACCTATGAGCTCTCAGTGGTCCTGAGGCACTCTGGAAGCTATGGAAGGCAAATAGAGCTTTACAGAAGATGATCAGACATGTTAAGCAGACTAAAAGGAATTTAAATGACTCTTGGAGTTCTTGTCTTGATATTTCTCAGTGTTTCCTGCTACTTGAATGTTTGATTTGCCAATGACATGTGGATGCTAATGATGGCTGAAAATGGATCTCATTACTTGCTGGGGAGAAGGCAAAAGGCTGGAGACACTGAAAAAGTGCAGCTGGACTAACCTGTATTTGGAAACAAGAGCATTGTATCAAAGTCCTATGGAACAAGTCTAGTTGTACTACTGGATATTTTAAATGCTGTTACAGTTCAAGTCTCAATGTCTTTACACGGCAGATTTGAGGCAAACATAGTAAAACATGTATATCATTTTATGCAATTTTACTGAAGGTTGTATACTGGTGCCCAGCAGTTGTTAGTGATGTGTATTGGGAACCAGTCTGGTAGCATTTGGGAAACTGCAAAGTTTGTATCTTTTTCTGTGCTATTTAGTGACAAATATGGACTAATTTAGAACACTGCAGTAAAAAATCTCCATTTAAAAATCTTGCTTTAAAAAGAGGTTGTGTTTTTTGTAAGAGAAGACTAATAGTAATTTTTAAAAATGAGTAACAAAAGTAGCAGTTTATATGTCAGCGTATAAAAATAAGAGTTGTTTTTTGCTTCTTCCAGCATGGAATAACACAGGCCAATGAACTCGTTAATCTGACAGAATTCTTTGTGAATCACATTCAACCTGACTTAAAGTCTGCTACTGGTAAGTTAATGTTAATTTTGATATGATATTTTTGTGATATATAGTAACCTAGACAGCGACTATTGTTTGTGAAGTCTTGAGCACCCCTTTATATCAGGATAATCTCTGAGATGGGCTGTTAACACCCAGCAAAGAGTAGTTCATTCTTGTTTGGCCAGCAGTGTGGATTGCCACCTTAGCACCTGCTCTCTGCAAGATCAGGGCATGTATTCACATGGTTGCTATCAGCTACATGCTTAAACTTGTTGAATCAAAGTAATTTGGTTTCTGCATTTGAGACCTTATGGTAAGCTCCTATGCTCTGCAGAACCCTGAGAAGTTAAAATACTGAGGCCAGGTTGTGACCTGTACAGCCCCTATTGATGAGGTTGTGGATGTCTAGATTTAAACCACATGGTTTATTTTATACTTCAACAGTTATCTTACTATATCTGAAGCACTGTGGGTTATCTCAAAATGTGTAACTGAAGGCGGCTAAAATTGAAACCAGAAGATGAAATTTCATCTGAGCTGGCCTGTACTTTAAATGGTACTGGGGTGTGATTTTTACCTAAAACTGATATTGAACATTGCCCATGCCAAAGTGCAGGAACTAAGAAATATAGAAGAACATTGTCTGTATTATTTTCTACAGGGGAAAATTCTTACTTAGTGTCAAGTGTCACCTGTATATATAGTACATGTTCAGTAATCACATTTGTATGAGAAATATCAATGAAGTTCGCATGTTTTTCTATTGCAGTGAATGAATTCCCTGTGCTAAAAGCAGATGGTATCAAATATATCATGATTTTTAGAAACCAAGTAAGTTTTCCTCTTAAAATATGTTTTACCATAAGAGTAGGTTGTTACTTTATACTTGCCAAGCCTAATTTATGGCACTTGGCCATATGCTAACTCAACAGGTGTTAGATAGTCATATACAACGCTTCATGCTGAATTTGTAGTTTCAAAAGTAAATGGTATTTTTATAAATATCCAATTAACATGTAGTCTGTATGCTGTGGGAACACTGCATATCTCAGCTGCTTAATTCTGTGACACACTGAGATGTTCCCAAGTCGCTGTTAGTCCAAATAGCCTTGACTGCTTGTATCATTGCAGTAGTTGGTACAGAGTACAGCAGTTTTGCCCTTTACCTCTTCTGATTTTTAAGATGCGGTGGGAAAATATGTTGCATATTATTCTAAATTCTAGATTACCTTTATTCATTTCTTATGAAATGTCCATAATTTTGTTTTTTTAAACCTTGATATTTTTAATTACCTGTTAAGACAAAGTAAAATGGGAAGGGAGATGTACGTTAGGATTATCTGCACCTACTGCTAATCCAGTGTACCACTGGTGTTCAGGGGAAGTATATGAGCCATGACAGAAGTAGTCAAGATGTGAAGGAGCAACAGGAGGAGCCTCCCAAGAGACCTCCCTCTGCCAAGCTCTGTGTGTCACTGATGAGCTTGGTTGTGCTCTACAGTTGAACCATCTGTATGTTTTAATGTATTTATGATTTGTTGCTATACTTTTGTAGGTACCAAAAGAACAGCTACTGGTGTCTATTCCTCTCCTAATCAATCATCTCCAAGCAGAAAGTATTGTGGTCCACACCTATGCAGCCCATGCTCTTGAAAGGCTGTTTACCATGAGAGGGACAAATAATGCTACCCTGTAAGTTTTCTAACAGAAATAAATTCATTGCTACATAGATGTTGTGTATTAAGGATGAGAAATACCTGTAGGGGATCCTTGGTGTCATATATTATGGTACTGTATAAGGCTTGAATTTGTGACTCTGTTTCATCATTAAAGAGCTGTGTTTCACTGAACAGCATTACAGCTGCAGAAATGGCCCCATTTGTAGAAGTGCTGCTAACAAACCTTTTCAAAGCTCTGACGCTTCCTGGCTCATCTGAAAATGAATACATTATGAAAGGTAAATTCCTCATGAGTCCTGCAATATAAGAATTATTTTGTTAACGTGAGGTAAAGGCTTACAGTTACAGGTTCTTGACATTTTTATTTGCAAAACCTATTTTATGCAAATGTGAAGAGCCTGCAGTTACTTGGCAGGCTGTATCAAGTCATCTTCGACTAAACATAATGGTACTGTGGGAAATTATTTCTCAAATTGTAGTCTTGCAGTCAGGACAGCTGCCTGGACAGTGTCAGGGGAAGAGCTGAGCAGTCTGGTCACAGGGAGGAGCTGTGGTCATGGCTAGTGAGAGGATAGGTCTGATCATGGCTAAGAGGGTGCTGAGACCTGAGACCTGCCCAGGACAAGTGATGGCCTCTGTAAAGTTACTTAATCATGTGTAGAATGGGAGTAAAGGGACTTCGGTTAATGCTTTGTCATGATTATAGATTGAATGTTCCTGCAGCAGGTGCTCTTCCATTCTGTACCTAATTGGGATCCTATTTAAACAGTAAAAGGTAAAGAATTTAGGTATATGTTGAGTGGCAGAAGTGTATTTTGTCTTCAGAAGTTAAAATTTTCCATTTATTTGCAGCCATCATGAGGAGTTTTTCTCTGCTACAGGAGTCCATAATTCCTTACATCCCTTCTGTCATCACACAGCTCACACAGAAACTGCTGGCTGTCAGTAAGGTAAAGAAACAGAGCAAAAGGCTCACCTTTTATCTTTTGGAGCAGTCTTGCCAAGTATTTAAGTGTACCTTGTTGGTGGTGTTCAGTTAGAATACTCGGAATGGCTCAACATTTTCTGACACAACTAATTTGAAACAGCATTCCAGTGAGATACTGCCTGCCTTTTAGAACATATTCTGAGATCGTTCTCCCTGCTTCATCTGAAATTTAGAAGCAGCATATGAACTCCTTCTATCATGCTAGTTTGTTGTAGTATAAATGCTTGCTTGTGCAGAGGCCACCAATACAATAATCTGGTTTTATCACAACTCCTGTATTCTTTGCCCATTAAACTTCTGAAGCTAATAATAATTGGCATTGAAATGTGAGATTGAATTAAATAAATTACCCTTCTGCTTGTGGTTGGTAAAATTCTCTTAGTTTTTTTATTTAGACTTGCCAAATTCTTAACTGTTGACAATAGGGAGTGCCTTAAAATACCTTATTGACTGTCCAGAAAACCACTTCTCTGTACAGTTTAAACTCAGTTGCAGCGTATAAGGAGTATTCAATAGAGAATTGACTGGACACTTAAATAAAAAATAATCTTTTTCTGGTTTTTGTTCTGTGATATTTTAACTGTTTGCTAGTTTATATAGAGCTTCTGAAAAACGCTACAGAAAAACCCTCTCCTTTATGCCTTAGAGGTCTTTATGTTTGCTTTTATCTGTGGAATTTATTTCATAAACATATTAATACATCAGTTACAAGTATCCCTAGTCTGAAATGCTACTTTAGTCTTCAGTTGAAATAAAAAATATATTTAGCAAAATAAGTGACTTGTCTGCAAGTTTGGGTTGATTTATCTGTTTATAACTTGTTTTCAGAATCCCAGCAAACCTCACTTTAACCATTACATGTTTGAGTCAATCTGCTTGTCGATAAGGATAACGTGCAAGGCAAACCCAGAGGCAGTGGGGAGCTTTGAGGAGGCTTTGTTCCTGGTGTTCACAGAGATCCTACAGAATGATGTGCAAGGTGAGGACACCCAGTGACTGCCTGTGCTCTCGCCACTGGGCTTGGCTGCTAGGATTTATGTTAGGGCAGGTTTTTTGTACCACAGGAAATTCAAGGGGAGAAACAACATTTTCACAGTCTGAAAGTGTTTAGATTGTTCCACAGGGTATGTCAACAGCATTCATTTATTTTAAATTGCATTTTTAAAATACCTAACAATTCACTACTCCAAAGCCTCGTAGTATGATTCTTAATTCTATTGCCTTGTTTCTAGTAGTTTGGTTTTTTATGTTCTGAAACATTAACAGGTAGAGGAAATAGAAAGTGTATATATGCAATGCTTGCTAATTTTTGGAATAATTACATTTGAGAAGATATGTTTCTTCAGAGTTATATTTACTGAAATCTTTGTGATAATATGAAATTGTGGGTTCAGTCCATACATGCGTGGTTTCTGGGAACCGACAGTGACCATGTTGTCTGACTTTGTAAATGTCTTCATTTCTCTTCCAGAGTTCATTCCCTATGTGTTTCAAGTGATGTCCCTACTTCTAGAAATGCATAAAAATGAAATCCCATCATCCTATATGGCGTTGTTTCCCCACCTGCTGCAGCCAGTTCTCTGGGAAAGGACAGGAAACATTCCCCCTCTGGTCAGGCTGCTGCAGGCGTACCTGGAGCGGGGTGCCAGCACCATCGCCAGCGCGGCCGCCGACAAAATCGTGAGTGCTGGGCAGAGCCACCCACAGAGCTGGGGCCTGCACGGGGTTGAGGTGACACTGTGAGGAGCTCCAGCTAACAGCTGCATCTCTGCAGACTTTGGTGCTTACATACAAATACAAGCTAATACTCTGAATGTATTTTTGGGTGCTTTTCTATTACATGGATAAGATGAATTCTAGACTAGCACGCTTTTGTCAATTTAAATGAAAAATTCCTGCTCTTAGTTCTTGCAAGCAGATAAGTTTCCACAGTTTTCCTGTCTGGTTTGCCTCATGTTAAACATGTGGATAATGAGAACTCTCAGGTTCTGTTCAGAACAGTCTTGAGAAGAGCGAGTGAGAAAAAGCCAAAATGTGTCCTCCCTGACCTGAGCTGTAAAAACTGAATCCTGGCTTAGGTTATGAAGGCTTTTGCCTTGGCATATGCTTTAGATGGTCATAGTCAATTTTCTGGTAGGTCACATATGAAGAATTGTTGTCTAGGGTTTTATATGTGCTTTTCTTGCAGCCTGGATTGTTAGGTGTGTTCCAGAAGCTGATTGCCTCTAAAGCTAATGATCATCAAGGGTTCTATCTTCTAAACAGTATCATCGAGCATATGCCTCCGTGAGTATCACAGCTGAGATTACATTTAAAGCCAACTTCTGTAGACTTTAATTGTGAAGTGTATAAACATGCCAAATGTTAATTTTCGACAACTGAAAACATCATATTTTTCAGTCAAATAGATTTGAACAATTCTATACATGTATTCTGTGAAGTGTCATCAGTAAAATCCTAGTGTGAATTGAATTACTATCCTTTTAAATTTCCAGTGAATCAGTTGACCAGTACAGAAAACAGATCTTCATTCTGCTATTCCAAAGACTTCAAAATTCCAAAACAACAAAATTTATCAAAAGTAAGTTCCTTGCTCTGTGGAAGGCTCTGATGACAGCAGCAGTTGACGGGTGCAGCTGCACAGAACAAGTTCCTGTCCCACGAGGACACACGGACGGAGGGACAGTGGTGACTCCAGGGACTGGCTCCAAGCTGTTGTCAGCAGGAGGGGTGTATGGGGCAGTCACCACAGCAGGTGACACTTACTTCATGAGAATCGAGGGAATGGAATTAAAATGATGGAGAAGCCTTGTATTTTCCTCTTCCTTTCCTAGAGTGTGATGTCATTATCTGAAAATGTCTCCATTTAATCTCCAACAATAGCAGCAAACTTTCCCTCTGGTGCAGCACAGCAGTGCTGACCACACGTCCTGCAGTTACCTGTAGTTGTGTGATAGTACTGTGAAATGCTCCATGATTTGGTGTACTTTTGGCCTTAGTATGACTAAATTTATTGATAACGTTTCATGGTAAACTGGCAAAGCTGTGACAGATTATTGAAATACATATTCTGGTTATTCATGCTGTCACAAGGAGACTGTCATACTTACTAAGTTATTTTAATGATACTATCACTCCACAAATGATTCTCTGTCCATTACTTAACTCTGTAAAATCTTGTTGATGCCAGTTGATAGGAACAAGAATGATAGAGTTGCTTATAATGGTCTTCCACAAACAAAGTTGAAGTGCTTTTAATATACTGCACCTTTGCAGAGGGGCTCATATACCTCACCTCAGAGTCTGCATTGTCTGAAGTTTTCTGCTAAAAGTAGACTTTTTTTTGGAAGAGTTTTTTTGGTTTTTCATCTGAAAAAAAATTCAAATGGCTTTTCTAATGCCTTTTTACAACTGCTGTAAGAGGAGAAAGGAATGACTCTTGTCTTGTTGTACTACCTTGTTTTTGTGTTGTGGTATGTGAAAAGATCAGTTTTTAGGCAAATTTCACGGCAGCAAGTTCATGTACTTAAACTGAACACATATAAGGACTGCCATTTCTATCCCCTTGAAAAACTTGCTGGAATGTATTTTGCTGCTGACTGCAGCTATTCTTTTGTTTTCACATTGAATTTTACTTTGACTTTTTTCTTGTTACAGGTTTCCTCGTCTTCATTAACTTGTATTGTGTAAGATATGGGGCACTAGCTCTGCAAGAAATATTTGACAGCATACAGCCAAAGTTAGTATGTTTTGTTTGTTTGGGTTATATTTAATACTGCTGTGTTATTTTTATCTTTTGAAGTAAGAAAGAGTTGTCTGTTTAGCTGAACTGTCAGACTACATTTATCACTAATTTGACTGGCCAAATGTTTCTCTTAATGTTTATTTGTCTAGAAAGTCTCCTTTTTCTGAATTTCTGGCCACAGTTCTTCACTGATAGTTGAAGTTACTAATCTGAGAAAATTATAAAAAAGAAATATTTTAGTCGTTATCCTTTGTGAAAAGTTTGTATGTGCAAATGTCTATTGCAACAGGGCAGCATCTTAACAAATTGTCTGGTTGTCTCTATTTCCTAGTAATTCCGATTGTTTCTGGTTCTCTTTTGTCACCATAAGGCTGATACAGCTTTCTCATACTTTTTCTCTCAATGCCACCATAGGATGTTTGGAATGGTGTTGGAGAAAATTATAATTCCTGAAATCCAGAAAGTGTCTGGACAAGTTGAAAAGAAAATCTGTGCTGTTGGCATTACAAAGATCTTAACAGAATGTCCTCCCATGATGGACACTGAGTACACCAAGCTGTGGTAGGTACCACACTTCTTCAGGTTGTGCTAGTGAGGCTGTTTGAGTTATTGAAAATGTGAGCTCAGAGCAGAATACATCCTTGAAGGAAGCTCCTTTGTGACCTCCTCAGGCCCACAAGGCTGTTTTAGGCCTTTCATACTGCTTCTGTTTCTCAACAAATGAAACTTGTATTTTCCAAGAGGATGACAGAACTGCTTGGAGATGTTTTTGATGGAGATAGCACGGATCTGGCTAGCTGGAACTGCGTTTAGGGAAATACACTGCTTTCCTCCAGCTTGTATTCCTTCTGAAAAGCTAGCCCTAGTTTTGACTTACTACTCTTCTAGTCAGGAGACCTGACAGAGAAACTGTAATATCTTAGCTGGAGAGTGGAATTTCGGGGAAAGCTACCAGGGAAGTTTGATTGCCAACCAGTCCAGCAGTCTAGCATGCCAGGTAGTTTGAATTTGATGACAATCACCGGATCCCAAACTACATCCCCAAACTAGAACTTATTTTTTAATGTACTTAGAGAAAAGTTGTGATCTGGAAAATCATTGCTCTTTTTAGGTATGTTTCATGACAATTTGACCTGATAAATACATACGTTGCTCATGCTGTTGATAAGAGTGCCCACATTATGCCTGTAAAATATTCAGGCCCACAATTCTTCTGGTCCAGCATACTCTGGGCATTTACAATTTCAGTAGCCAAGCAAGTACCTGCAAAGGCTAAATTATAAGGGGTTCCAAATAATTTGAGCATCCTTGTAAGATACACCCTGTCCTAACATGTTTTAAGCACTCCAGTTGTGCTCTCCCTCTTTGCTGCAGGATTCCTTTGCTGCAGGCCCTCATTGGCCTCTTTGAGTTGCCTGAGGATGACACGATCCCTGACGAGGAGCACTTCATTGACATAGAAGATACTCCAGGCTACCAGACTGCATTCTCTCAGCTAGCCTTTGCTGGGAAGAAGGAACATGATCCTGTAGGTCAAATGGTGAACAATCCTAGAATCCATCTGGCACAGTCTCTCCACAAACTGTCCACAGCGTGCCCAGGCAGGGTAGGTGTTGTACACATGCATGCTGGGGCTGCATTCTGCAGAGAAGAAATGCCTGTGTGAGAATGGGTGTCTGCTCATGTTTGATAATCAGCAAAATGAAGTAGGTCATAACTGGAATTCAGGATCGTGCTGTGTTTTATTGGAGTATGGCTTTTGTAAGATTTTTCCTTAGGAGCCTTAGAAAGGCCTTATTTTCACAACACTTAATTTTGCAATAAGCTTAAATATGCCATTTTTTTAAAAGAAAATTTGCACACTTGATGGTCTGTAACTAACATGTGTCTCGAGCTCAATTGGTTGCATGTACTTGGGGAATTCAGACAGCTCATATAAAATTAGACAAGGTGAGTGTGCAGTTAACTCTTTTAGTTCATAGCATCTTTGTTTTGCCCAAGCTTTTGGTAAGTAAAGATTGCCTGAGAGAGCAGCTGCTTTCCCTGGGTAACTGCTCTGTGTGTGGCTGTGTAGCAGGGGTGAGGGCAGGAGGCAGCAGGGGCTCACTTTCACTCACTGGCACCTCTGTCCCACCTGTGCTTTCAGGTCCTGTCCATGCTGAGCACCAGCCTGAACGCAGAGGCATTGCAGTATCTCCAGGGATACCTCCAAGCTGCAAGTGTGAGTCTGCTCTGAACTGCAGGGCCTCCAAAAGCAAGATCAAAAGCCGGTGTGTTATGCAGGTCAACACTGACTTTTTTATAGCAGAGCTCAGACAAAATGAAAAAGCTGCTTGAAATTGTATTGCAGATTCCATCTTGTAAAAGATAAGTGTGGCTTTAAGCTGAAACTGAAGAATTTGATGGTTTGTGTACTCATAGATAAAAGTGGCTAACTTCCATTCCCAGTTTAATTTCAAAGGGAATAGTCATAGCAATTTGTTATGGGATTGATTTGAAATCTGCATCTGCAGTGTTTGGATAATACTTGGAAATGTGTGGAGAGCACTGGCTGTAGAAACTCACTTCAGTCACTAAAATTCCTTTTCATTTTAATGTTGTCCTTTGTATTTCTTTTGTCTTTCCTTAAACTTTATCTAAATTGTGAATAAATAAGAAGTACTTGTTTAAAATGCCTGTCACTGTGCACTTACTGTCTTAGAAGAATAGAGTTGTTTTTAAAAAGCATGTTTTACACTTGGGATAGAATATGAAATAGTGGGACTGTGAGGCTTTTTCTTTATGCAATAGTTTAAGTACATTGTAGGATCAACAGAGCAAATCTAAAACTTTGGGAGAAGAGCAGAGCTGTCGCTCTTGATTCTCACCAAGAGGCACGTCCCTTCTGGAGCAGCTCATGTCAGCATCATGCAGTGAGGGCAGGGGGCCTTCCCTGCTGTGTCAGAACTGAAGCAGTGCTCTGGGGGCTAGGTGTAACTGGGTTCTTGTCCCTGTCTCATAAATTACGGCGTAGCTGTGGTGGCTGAGCTCCGGCAGGATCAGGGCACTCCTGGCTGTGGCTGCTGAGGGGAGCAGGGGCTGTCCGAGCTCAGCGTGCTCCAGGCCGGGCTTCCCGAGGGGCAGCGAGTCCCGCCCTGGCTGCTGTGGCTGTGCTCCTGCCAGCGCTGCTGTCCAGCCGTGCCCAGTCGTTTCCAGCTGTGCTATCCAGCTGTGCCCAGCCGTGCCCAGCCGGGTTTTGCTGGGCCGTGACTGTCCAAAGGCTCTTGCAGGTCTGTACTTATCGCGATTACCTGTGGGTCTCTCTAGGGCTGGATTAGCTTTTTTTTTCCCGCCCATGGTGTGAAATGTGCGGTTTTTGTTCGGTAAACGCTCCTCCGTGGCTGCGCCGGGGCCATCCGCGCTCCCTCCGGCCTCGGCCGCGCCCGCCCTTCCCGCCCCACGGCTGGGTTCGGGGC
>VXBQ01006355.1:10365-21805 GCA_013400175.1 Phainopepla nitens | reverse complement strand
ATAAGGAATTGGTTTGTAAAAAATCATGATGGAAGTCAAAAAGGGGGAAGCCAGAGATAACCTGTTTGGATTAGAAGAATATTGGAGAGCTATGCTTTGCAGTCTGCTTGTGTTCTGTAATAGTGTGGAAGATGTCTTGTTTATTTGCAGAAATGGAAATCCTAGAGAGGTTATTCTTTTTACCTCTGATTTCAGGTGTGTCAGCTGCAATTAGGAGTGCAACTCAAGAAAACCTCCACTTCTAGCTTAAGCTCAGTTAAGATTTGACTTCTACCAGTTTCAAATTTGATGCACTCAGTATCATGGGGATCAGACACCATTACAGAATCAATATTTTTAATTGCATTCTGCATGTTTGAGTCTACCTAGTATTTAAAATACTTATCAAGATCAAAGACTTTTTGCTCATCTCTACTTTATGTCCACTTCAACCTCATTTCATTGTTTCTTCCTTATTTTTCACAAAGGAAGGTTGTTGGTGCCCAGAGAGTGATTCTATAAAACTACTGTAATTTCTAGAATAAGTTTAGAATACTTCACATTTTTGTCTCTGTGCATAGAGTCTACAACTAGAATGAATAATTGTGATCTACTTGATCTTTCTGTAAAAGGCAGGCCTGAGGCTTTATCTGAATTAAGAGCACTGATATTTACAATCACTAGTGATGAAAAATTCTCTGTAGTAGTGTACTGGTTTTGACTGGGATAGAGTTCATTTTCTCCATAGTAGCAGGTATGGGGCTGTGTTGTGAATTTGTGCTGGAAATGGTTGGTCACACAGAGAAGTCTTCATTATTGCTGAGGATGCTTACAGCACGTCGAGACCTTCCCAGTGCCTCACACTGCCTGCCAGTGAGGAGCCTGGGGGTGCACACGGAGCTGGGAAGGGACACAGCTGGGACAGCTGACCCCAACTGACCAAAGGGATAGCCCAAACCATGTGGCATCATACTGAGCAGTAAATTGGGGCAGGTGTTCACTGCTCAGGGTCTCGTTGGGCATCAGGCAGTGGGTGGTGAGCAATAGTTTTCATCTGTATCACTTGTGATGTTGGATTTCGTTCATCATCATCATCACCACCACCACCACCATCACCATCATTTGTTATACTGTCTTTATCTCAGCTCATGAATTCTCTCCCTTTTACCTTTTCAACACTTCCCCCTGCCCTGCTGGAGAGACAAGGAGCGGATGGGGAATCAGAGCTGAAGATTGGATTTAGCCAGGACAGGCAGTTGGCATATTGTTTCAGTGGCTGACTACATTCACTCTGAAAAACTGAATGCAGGGTGAGAGGGCAGAGTATTTGTGAGACTCTGTTTTATGTTTCGTTGGACCAGGCCCTTAAGTATCCTACACAGACTTTGAACCTGATTTGAGTTTGGATGGGGGAGCTCTCAATGACCATGAGCAATCCATTCTACTGTAAATTAATCTGTGACTCTAAAAGTCTAAACATTATTTACTTTCTTTAAATTCAGTGACAGATTTCTAGATTTATTTTAGCTTAGCCTGACACTGTGAAGACTTCACTGCAGAAGTACTGCCTGTTCCCAGGAAATTAAATCTTCCTTTTCCCCCACCATTATATCAGTACCATTTAAGGCTGTCAGGTGCTGTGTGGTGCACACAGTGTATCAGAGAATGCTGCTAGACACAAAGCTGTAGCTTTGTGACACACACACACCTGTTCTTTATCTAGTACCTGACAAAAAACACTTCCTCCAGTAACTTTTTGTCATCTCTCCACCCCGGAAACATAATCATCAGTTCCTTGTCATTCTTCTCTAAGCAATGACTATCTGTCTCTGAGGATCTCAGCTTTTTTGTGGTCCATCAGACAGGTCACTGAGTTGTGCCCAATGACAGTATGTGCACGGCTCTCAATCTGCACAGCTGCCAAGCTGCTTTTTCATGACTCTGTTTGATATATTCAAATGAATCAAAAAGGAAATTTTATTTTCATAGCTCATGTAATATTTAAAGTTCTTATCACATTTGTTACAAATTTAAAACAAAGAGACCAATTTTAAGCAAATTCAGAAACATTTGCTGTCAATATCCTGTAGGAAATCAAATCAGTAACTTAGGTAATGATAATTTTAAACAGAGAATCAGAGTTTTGACTCTGACCACAGAGAAACTTGGAAAGGATTGAAATATCTGATCAGTAAAGTTGCAATCCCCAGAAGTCTCTTTATGCCCCTCCTCCATGTACACAGTTGTCACTTAAATAAGGCACATGCTGGAAGAGTCCTAGAGACCTGAAAGTTGTGTTTTATCTGCTTTGCCACAAAGACATCTGTTCTGACAAGGATACGAGAGCTCAGTATCGTGGTCACAGTGACCTCCTCTGAATCCAGGCACTCTTTGTTGTAAATCTCTGGAGATCTTTTGGCTCCTTGGCATTCTCAGGATAAGAGCAACAGTCAAAGAGCTGACCCAATCCCAATAAAGCATGCACGGACTGGCCCTGCTTTTGGAATCATAATGCTGTTGTACATTTTACACAACGTATCAGCGATTAGAATGATTGTCCATGATGCAAAATACCTCATTTCAATTTCTTTTTTATATCTTTTTGTAGGTTCAAACTTTCATTCCTTTTTCCTTAGGAAAAAAGCCCAACCAACTCTCTCAATGTATTCTAGTAAATATAAGAGCTGCTATTCATACTCCTAGAAAACTGGTGCTGTGCTAGTGAAAATAATAGAGAATTATACAAACTAGAATGACACACAGAACGAACACACAATGAAGTCCAAGGTATTCACCTGGAAGTTATAAAAACTGGACTCTGGTCCTAACAGCTACTGCAGCTGTTCCTGTACTTGATCTAGCGAGTGTTTTGCACATGACAGTGCTGAGCTGAGCAGCCAGCTTACCTGATGATGTGGTTTATCACTATCGGGTCTGGAGGCAGCAGCAGGTTAGTGAGTCTCTGAGGAATTTCAGAAAACTTTAGCCGTGGACAGTCAAAGATCTGGAACACAAACAACAACAAATACTGTTTGTCCAAAGCCTATCTTGCAGTTAAATGACAAAGTAAGAAATCTGTAGCTCACGAGCAACTGAGGCAATTATGGAAGGTGATTTTGAAAGCTGTAATTCAGGTCCCTTGTACAGATTAAATTTTTGGTCACTTCTGTCCCTGTACTTTCATCTGGGCTTGCAAACATATCCTTTAGGTCATGACAATTTCAGGTGTCTCACTTCAGGTTTAGCTGCTGGAAGGAACAGGACACTTTACTGGGACGTGAGGATCAACTGTATCAGTGATGGGAGAGAAGTAAATACTCCCTCTCTTACTGAGGGTTCACAGCAGCATATTGTAAAGAAAATGATTGTATTTTTTTACCGAGAAAACATAAAATCAGTTTGTCTTTTTTTCCCCCCAAGGAATGTTTCCTGCAATATTTTGTGCTAAAGAAAAATACAAAAAAAACATTTCTGGATTTTAAATTTGCAATTTGTGGTTTTTTTAGGATTACAGAAAAATAAAGTAAATGTGATATTATTTATTTTTAACCAAAGCCTGAACAGGCTCTTGGGAGGGATCCACCCCTTTCCAAACAACGGCTCATGGTTACTTTCTCTTTACTATGGTCCAGAAGCTAAACAGAATCATAGACTCACAGAATATCCTGGGTGGGAAAGGACTCACAAGGGTCATTGAGTTCAGCTCCTGGCTCTGCACAGCACAACCCCAAAAATCACACAATGAATTTCTACTGAATTCAGAAAAAAAAAAAATCTTCTGGAAATGGTTAAAGGCTGTTGAGTTTGTTGGAAATTTTCTGTGAGCAACTCCAGTGCATTCCCATGAATACAAAAACATTCTTTACACCTGGAGTATTCAGAAATATAATTATTACAGTCTTTGTTTCTTACTGTGATTTTTAATGCTCTAAACAGGCAAACAAACTTTTCTCTGAAGATACTCCATTTAAACTGACCTTAATAAAAAAACAAACCTGAACTCTTTATATATTAACATTTGCCTTAAAATGTGCCCTTATGTGGAGGCAATTTGTAAAAATGTTCAGGCCTATGCAAATGCAAATGCCTCTTAGGGAAACTAATTTCCCCTGACAGAAGATATACACTACTCATAGTATTGAATCTATAAACAGAAACAACCTTTGCAGCTCCAGAGACAAGGGATGCAGGCAGAGTTGAAAATAAAGGACTCTCAGGTTCCTCAGATAGGGTATCTTTTAAAATTCAGTTTTCTCAAGTGAGTGAATTTGGCAGCAGAAATACCTAGTAGCCAGCTCCAGGAACCATTTGCAAGGTTCTATTGTTTTTGAAATACCTTTGAACCTTTTTTCTTGCTTTTGCTTGTAACACAGTCTGTGTGTTACAATCTCCCTGCTGATGTAAACAGTGTTTTTAAACAGAAAAGGATCTGTCTTCACCAAATCTAAAATCTGACTTTGGACTTGCCTGCATCCAGGAATTCAGCTGGTTTCTGAAGAACAAGGAAGTAACAAAACCTACTGAGTCTGCAGCTTTCTCCTTATTTGAATTCTGAATTCTGACACTTGATAGAGATGACTGTGGAATTCCCTCCCACCCAAAATCTCTCCACACCAAGCTCCATCCCATCTGCTGTCAGCACTGGCTCCACACTCACGTCAAACTCCCAGCATGGACGCGTGCCCAAGCGACAAGAGCTTTAAGAGGGAAAAGGGATCAAGGACACACACGAGTGAGAGGAGGATGGGAGGCTGGAGACTAAGGGTGGGTGGAATTTTCCTAAAGCTTCACACATTCCTGCCCAACTGGAGTTAAGGGTCTGAACTGAGTTAGGCTCTGAAAGCCTCTCTGGCTACAGTGATCCTGGTGGGTCAGGTAAATCACGCAGGGATAATCTTTCAGTCTGTACTGCCTTGTGCCCTTAGACATAACCACAGCGCAGCAGCACGGGATCCAGAAAAGCTGGCATACCAAATGAGAAGAGCAACACCTCAAGGGCAATGCCAGAGACACTGGTGCATTATGCGCTGCCCCCTGAGTGATACACACACTTGCAGCCAGAACAATGCTTTTCTTTCCAGGAGTTATGTGGCTAAAACTCTAGAATCTACAGAAATATTATCAGACTGGAAGGCGTTACTAACCATACTCCTTTGCCCTCCATCTCTCAACCTGAGAGTACTAAAGTGAAAAACAAAAAAAACCTCATCATGAAATACTTCATTTATTGTAAGGGGATTCAGATTCCTAAGTAGTAGCATCTGTTTTGAAAGCAAGATCAGTTGATTAGGATAATTTTGCCAGAGACCTAAGGAAAACAGAAATACTCAAAACAATCCCATATATGATTTAAATCTGTGCAAGCACTGCATTCTTATGAAACTATTTCAGATTAGCCAGCTCTTGCAGGGTGTGAAATTCAATCTTCTAAAAAAGCTATCAGCTACTTCCCAACTCTCTCATTTGACTCATCTTCTGAAGATGAGAAGACAATTTTCAGGTGTCACAGCATTCCTGCAGAGTTCTAAGACAAAGGAGACCTAATAGCAAATAAGTCTCTAATGAGATGCATGAGAAGATAGCTTCAACAAGTTCTTATTCTAGCGAAGTTCTTAAACTGAAAGTTAAAATAAATAAAATAAAATTGATAAGACACTCCTGCTTACTAAAAATGAGATATGTACATCTGTACAGGGTCACACAAGGATCTACTGCAAATCTACCACACTATCCTGCCCTTGGTAGTGGCCAGAAGTGGATACTGAAGGAAAAATGTAAGAACAGGAGAATTATATACTGGCTCTTCCCCAAAAAACCTCTCCCAACTTACACAGCTCTGCATTTAACACAGCCCAAGATTTTTCATCCATCGGTTTGTCACTTTTGGCACCTATATGCACTTTTAGCATTTGCAAGGTTCTGTTGCAAGGAGTTTTGAAGTTTAAATATGTTTCAGTTCTTTTGTTTGTTTTCAATTTACTACCTGCCAGTTTTAGTTGATAGACTGTAATTATTGACCAAAATATAAAAAATTACTCCTTTTTCACCTTTTCCTTTCTGCTCATGACTTTTCAAATGTTTTTCACCTTCTCTTTCCCATTTCCTCTATAGGCTGGCAGAAAAAAACCTCAGTCTAAATTTGCTATAGATAAATAAAGAATGAAAATCAAATAATCTAATCAAGAGAAGAAATAGAATTGTCATTTTGCCAAAAATTCTTACGTGATTTTAATATGGAGTTTTCACTATTTGTGAAAAAGGCTGTATGCTGTAATTCTCAAAAAAAGCAAAACCCAAACAAACAAGAGAGTGACTATATAATCCTGATCACTTTGGTTCTATAGTCTTAAAAATACCCATAAATCTCACAATTATTTTGTTGCACTTTGTATTTTCAAATGTGCAAAGCTGTCTTTAAGTTTACTTCAAGCAGGGCTACCTTGAACTGTTGTAGGACAAATTAGTAACAGAATATAAAAACTTAAAAAGAAAACCAGGATACAAGTTTCATCACAACATTTACTTTCATTGCTTGCTAAAACATTGTTCATTCATTGTAACTGCCAGTACCTTCCTTACACAGAAGTACGTCACAAACCGTACTCTCAATTACTTTCAAAATAAGTCATGTGAGCCTGAAGAACAAAGCCAGGTAAGACAGTCATAGCTCAGTTACCTTTCAAAAAACCCCCATAATCATACTTACAGAAAGGGTGGAGATTCCTTTAAGTGACCTTCTTGTGTCACTTAAATTCTAGAGGTCATTGTGAAAGACAAAAAGTCTTAACATGCTACTTTCAAAATATCATGCAGATCATTAAGGGTATTTCATTATCTGAAGAAGATTAAAGAAAAAACAGCTTTTCTAATTATATCTTCCATGTCTTCTTCATTCATAAACAGGGAAAGAGAAGGGAAGAAAACAGGTCTACATATGATTTGACAATAAGAATCAGCAGATTATTAATGTTTCTTAGTATAAAATGATACAATGGAGGAAAAAACCCCATCAAATCAGTACAGAAGTCCTCCTTCCTGGAAAGGCCACAACTTTTGTGAGAGTGCTGAACCACCAGACGTAGGGGGTTTTGACAACACTGGCACAGGGAGAGGGTGTTAATGACATTAGTTGTAGTGGCTGCTGAAAGCCATTTGGTACTGAGGCTACCGCAAATCAGGAAGGGAAAATAAACACCAGTCATTTTCACTCATCCCAAATTTGTGGCTGGATGTTACAGTTTGCTTCTAAAGAGCTACTGTGTCCAAAAAAGAGTTACCTGCTGGAAGTACTTGTCGCAGTTGATGTACTCCTTGTCGTGGGAGTCTTGCAGCTTGTTTGTTTTGATGTACTGCCAGAGAGCCTGGATGATGGCCGAGCGGGTCTGCGTGTGGATCCCCAGCAGGCGGGCCAGCCGCGGGTCCAGCTTAAACTGGGGAGGCTGCAACAGGAAGCCAGGGAGGTGGAACACAGAGGAAAGCAGACAGATACACAAGTGTGAACTTTCACTTCTAATTCTCGGGGCACTCTGCTCCTCAGGAGGAACACCCCATTCAGGGGCAGAGAGTGCAAAAAAACAAGTTTGTATTTTTGTGTCCCACCATCGGTGCTCTGGAAGAGAGACACTGTACTGTGCCGTGCACATGGACTACCTGTAGCACAAGCTTTAAATAATAAAAACTTGCACAAAAACTCAGGAAGAATTTTCCCTTTCAACACTGATGCAAAATTTGACTTTTGTTAATGGGAGAAGAAAAAGCTCTGAACTACTGGAAGTTAACCACAGAGAGAGAGAGAGAAGGAAGGAAGGCAGGATGACACTTCCACAGTTGCTAATAACTGCTGTCTCACATCAACACACTGTCTCAGAACTGTGTTTGTTCAGGCATGTTCCCACCATCCTAGTGCCCACCAAAACATTTACCCAACCACAACCAGTCAATCGATTTTATTTATTTTCTTGATCTCGGTGATACAATTCAACTTCCCTGTTCTCCATCTCTTGCGATATAAATTCCTTGGATAATTTGGAATTTGATCCTTCTTCAAGCGTGTACCCATACTCAGGTCTAGTATTCACCACATTATCAAGCAAGGATTGCTCTGATGGGTGGCAGGTCACCCAAAGCTAGCTTTATAACAAATCAAGACAGAAGGATAAAAGAAGATCTATTTTAAAGCATAAATTTTTAAAAATTGGTGAGCATAACAAACATCATTATGTTGTCTCAACAGTAAAAATTCTCACTGCCTATATCAGTATTTCAGTTAGCCCTAAAATTAAAAAAAATTTCTCTCTGTTAACATAAAATGGACTGTCTATATCCTGAATAGATGCTATTTGCCTGGAGACAAAAGAAGGTGGCAGAGAACAAGTTCCTAAAGTTATACCATCAAAATGTATCTGAAGCTGAACTGTCACTGAAAAGGGGGATCCCATCTACTCGCAGCAGTGCATCCTTATCAGTTTCCTTAAGACAGCAACATTTCTTCCAGAGATGGTTTTAGTCAGATTAGTGGGCTCCATAACTGCAGTATCCATCGCTGGTGCCAAGATAAGGCTGCCACAGCTACACAGCCAGTTCAGGTACCACCAGCAAAAGTTACTCCTCTGATTTTTTTTTTAAACAATCACATGCTTAACTTGTGTGCAACTTATCTGACTATTCTCTAAGAAGCTGGAGGATGAAGTGCATATCTTTTCTGCAGGTGGGCAATAAAAATACTAATTATCATAATGCCAAGACCAGTATTTTGCTAGACTATATCAGAAACTCACTTGATTTGTCCCCTTTAAATTTTAAATAATCCGTCCATTTGGTATCATTCTAACTGCGATGGAACATGTGACATTGCAAGTCCAAGTATACTGGGTTTTGAGGTGTGTGACAAGATGAATTTGCTCTGTTGCACTAGGTCCCAGGGGCTGTTTGCTCCAGGCTAAAAGCAGTGCACTGACCTGGTAGTCCAACATAAGCAGTAACGTGCATCGCACGCTGACATCCCCAGGTCTCTTCACCTGGAAGCCGTCCGTTTCCTGGGTCGTAGGAGTTCTGTGCCACTGACAAAGGGAAAAGCAAAGCTGTTGGGCTTTTTTCCACTGATTTCCGTGGAGGTGCACCTTGCGCAGTACACCACGCCAGAATCAGACAAGTACGAGCTTTCTGAAGATCTGGCAATCTAACAAAGAAACCTGACAACAACAAAACCAAACCACAACAACCCCCCACCTCCACCCCCACAATCATTTCAATTCAGCTTTAGTGCAGAATGTGCTCTGCTGTTAACATACTTTACTTGTTAGGAGAAATGTGCACAACATTTTCATCTTTTCATACATTCTGTTCTATGATGTGCACTGCATCACTAATGCATATATGTTGTTAGAGTAGATTCCTTTTGCAAACATTCTTAAGAAGAATGGACTTCTGAAAACTTTGAAAATACCTTAAATGAGGTAAGGAATGCAATGTCCCTTAAACAAGGGAGCCAACAGGTACCAGGTGTTCAAGTGTGCCAGTAACTGGTTTGTGTGCAAAGGGTGCACAGCCTTCTCACCTCCACAAGATGATTGTCAGGTCCATAAAGATCTTTGTCCAGTTCAATAACCAAACTCTTAAAAAAAGATGAAAACTTCCTCTTCTGTTTGCTGAGCTGCACAAGCAGAAGAATCAGACATGTATAAGGCTGCATTTATAAGCTTGTGTCCTAGACTTTCTTCTCAATCTCTCTGTCTTGAACATTAAATCTCATGCAAACCACAAGTGTGATCAATCTAATTGAGCTGTCCCTGTGACAAACACAGGGAAAGTGCAAAAATCTCAACAGTAGTGGAACAGTGCACACTTTAGAGAAGATTTCCTTGACTCTTAGTGTTACTGAAAAGGACTGACTTGTAAGGTGAACATGGCATCCATGAGAAAGGCTGTGAAAATTATCTCAAGACTGGAGCACCTCTCCTGTGAGGACAGGCTGAGAGAGCTGGGGCTGTTTAGCCCAGAGAAATACACATTCATACATCGTGCTGTACCCCCTAAGGACATGAATTACTGCCTTCTCCTTGTTGTCCTGCTCTTCACAAGATGCAATGCCCACTACAGGCCTGAATTACCACACCTGTTGTAACCTGAGCCCTGCCATCTCTTTAAAGGGATGAATCTCAGCCCTCTTCACTTCCTCCTACCTGTCCTGTCCTTATGTCTGCCTCATTTTCTGCTGCACTCTCCAACAATCCCACTAGGGCCTTATCCCTTGCCTGGGTTGGGCACAGTGCCTTCCAGCAGCAACAAGCCAACACTGCCATTCAGACATGTCTTGTCTCAGCTGATGTCCCCAGTAAAACCTACCACCCCAAAGGACAATCTTTAGACTCCTGCCAGCCCAGTGAAGCAGAGAAAAGTCATACATCATCCAGGAGCTTCCCCTCCACGCGCAGCTCCCACGAAGCAATGCTGCCATCGGAGTCATCAGCGTCTGATTTTGCAGGATTAAATGTGTTGGAGATGTAAAGTCTCAGTTTCCGCTTTTGCTGTTATGCACATCAACAGGGGGAAAGTACATATCCAGTTAAGTTCAAGAACTGAGAAAGCTGCAGGAAAGGTGATAATTACACATTTAATAGGGAATCTCCATGTTTTGTACAGTTGCACTGGTTGTATCAGAATTCAAGATTCTGTTACATGTACGAAAATACATTGAAGAGTTGAATCTGAGAATTCCTTTCAAAAACTCTTGGCTATACAAACATGCTAAAATTCACTGTAAATGGAGGAATACAGGAGGTTGCCAAGCCTGAGAAGTGATACATCCTGTACTTCTGGATTAGATATTTGAGAAATCATTGTGAGAAAAGCATGATATGATGTCCCTTCTGGCTTCAACTTATCTAGATTGCTAAAATTCAGCTGCAACTCTATTGCAACATAAATGTTGTTCATAGGTGCATCAGTTCAGATTTGTAAATGGCAGTCACAAATACAGCTCATGCTGCAAACTGCCTGCCAGACATATCTCTGCCCATCTGCATTCTACCATCATGCAGCATCCAGTGACAATCCTCCTGCAGACACACCTGAACACACTGACACACCCATACAGACACACACACACACACACAGACACACCCACACGGACACACACAGACAGACACAGAGACACACACACACACACACCCGGACACACACAGACACACCCACTGAAACACACAGACACACCCACATGGACACACACAGACACACCCACACAGACAGACACAGAGACACACACAGACACACCCACTGAAACACACAGACACACCCACACAGACAGACCCACACAGACAGACACAGAGACACACAGACACACAGAGACACACAGACACACACACACCGAAACACACACAGACACACACACACAGACACACAGAGACAGACACACACAGACAGACACACACAGACACACAGAGACACAGAGACACACAGACAC
>VXBQ01006355.1:0-10023 GCA_013400175.1 Phainopepla nitens | reverse complement strand
ACACGCACACACACACACACGCACACACACGCACACACACACAGACACACAGACAGACACACAGACAGACACACAGACAGACACACACATCCTGGCTGCCTCACCCTTCTCTTCACCCCACCTGCCTTCACTCTCAGCAAACATGCTGCAGCTCCAGCTTGCTTGGAGACCTGAGTGAAGGAAGGCACTCCATCCCTCACCCGGTGCTCAAGTCTGTCAGAGATACAATCATGCCTATACATTGTCGTTTTTACAAACCACCTGAAGCTTCCCAGTCACTGTAGTGACTTATGGCTGTGTCATTTCTCGGTGCCCTTCCTTCCATGCACCATGTGGAAAACCCAGCCATTTAGTCTGATGCATGGACTCCAGAAAAGATTATTACCAAAAATTACTTTGGGACTCTAATCTCCAATATCTATGTATAATACAATGCCAAAAAGGCTACAGTTGCCAAGTTAATGCCGACAAAACAACGTAAGAAAGGAGCAATCTTGTAAAGCTTTCACATACACACAGGAGAGAAGGAAGTTACATACAGCAGATTATACAGCATAATCTGGCACAGAGGAATGGGGAAGGCAGAGATGTATTGCTGAAAAGGAACATGAAAATTACTACAGTGTTTGCCAAATCTGGAGAAGACAGTGACAGAGAGATTTGATAGAAATGGAGTGTCAACAGTATGCTCTGACAGGGAGTAGGATTTTCTGAAGTGCCACCAGTGCAGAAAATGACAGGTTTACACAGGTAAGAACAGGCAGACAGGCAGACAAATATTCTTGTGAATCCATGTTTTCTCCATCCTTTCCCACATGATTTCTGTTGCCAAAGTGCTCTTTCATAATATAATTATTTTAATGATCCCAAATCTCTATTTGGTGTGGTGAACTTGTGAAGGACTTCACATTTCTAAACTCAAAACTCTTCAAATTAGCCCTGCAGATTTTATGCACCATTCCTAAACGTAATCCCTACCTGGATTATTTGCAGAACTGTACATACATACACAAGCAGGCTTTTAACTAACAGACATGTAGTGTCGCCAGCACCACTGGCTCCTTGTAAGAGCTACCTGGGAAAGGTTCTGCTCCCAGACATTTTGAGAGCTTGTCTCCTCTTCCAGGTCCAGGAACTAGATGATGGCACTTGAACTTGCCCTACATGCCCTAATCAGCAACAGTGGTAATGAGTACTTCGTGCAGAGGAATATAAAGAAAATAAAATTAGAAATCCCTAGCAAAATTTCAGAACCGTGGCTCTACAGCCAGGAACAGTTACTTTGGACCCTCAAGCTCCTTCTCTCCATCGAGCCTGTGAAGCAAGACCCTTGGCAGAGACTCAAGAGTGTAGTCTGAATCCTACCTGAAGGGATCTAGCCAGTGAGTAACAACTCCAGCATGCACAGCTATACTGGTACCATAAGGATGCCCACTCTTGGAAGATGCCAGTCCAGAGATGAGATACAGTCAAAACTGAGTTCAAGAAAGAAGGACACCAACACGGTGCTGGGTGGGGTTTCAGTGTACAGGCCATAAAGTCTCTTCAGCTGCTGACACACACCAAAAACCGCTTCATTTGGTTCACTCTCAGCACCCCTGTGTTCCACAATAATGTCAAGTTCATGTCCAGAAGCCTCTCAGAATGACATATTCTTCCATCTCCAGTTGAGCAACTCCATCTCATCCAGGCAGGAAAAGATAAAATTTATGAGCAACTTGATTGCTTTGCAGCTTAAATAAAGCAGTGGCAAGAAGCCACTGCCCTTCAATAAATTCTGCAAATTTCTTAGCCATGTGCTTTATCACACAGACCTAAAATCTGTTCTCCTCCCTGCATGGTGGATTCTCAGACAACAGAAGAGCAAGCAACCAAAGGATTCTTAGTAGCTGGGAGCAAAAACTAAAGAGAAGACTTACAGCTCTAGGGCAATAAGAAAGCATCACACTTTGTCTCTTCAGACACACTAGAACTTTACCAGCCAAAAAGGCAAAGTTAAGCAGGGGGAACTTTACAGAGACTTGATCAACATTGTGAATCAAATCATCTCTTGTCAAAAATCAGTAAATGCTTGATCTCCTTGTTCTCTAAGAGTAAGATACAGATCTTTGACTCAGTTTCAGCAAAAGGAACTTTAAGAGCAGTCAAATTAAAATGAAAAGTCTTCCCCTAAACGCATTGTATTTCACTTACAATTTCTCCTTGAGAAAATGAAAAGGAAAAAGTAAATATATCTAACAGATGAGTGGTCATGTCAGCAACGAACTCCTACAAAGGTCTCAGCACAACTGCTGGGAAAGCTCATGTGAAATCAAACAAATCTGAATGGGAGGCTGACAGGAATGGTGGGGCAGCACACCCACAGCTTGCTCTCTCTCCAAGTTCTCTGATGTCATCTTCACACAAACCAATACAGCTTTAAGTTCAAGTAAATGGGTGAAATGCTGGAAATCTGTCAAATCCTTCAGAAAACTTCCCCTGGTTTACAGTGGTACCTTTTTTTTTTTCCAATTGGGTTTTTTTCCCAATTTCTGTTCGTATTGAATCCCTGACAAGTCAAATCTTACAGGAAGTATCTGATGATCCCGTAATCTGGGCGCTATCCCCCAGACAAATCTCCATCAACTGCTGAAAGTTAGTTTCCTTCAATGAACTCTCAGGCTGGACACAAAACCTCCAGGACACTTCCAGGGAAGTTGTACTTGGGATTTCAAACAAATGAACAAAGTTATTAGCAGATAGTCTATTCCTGACTGACTCAAGAAAATCTGACTGCCAATCTTGTAAGTAGTATTGTGTTAAGAGCTCTCTAAGTAGATCTTAAGGGTGAGTTTCTATGAACCTCAACATAGCATAAAAACCTTAAACAGAAAGCACAGAAAAGATTAAAATCTGTGTTTCTGCCTTTGTGTTTCTGTTTCCTGATCTCATAGAAAAAAGACTTTTTAGAAAGCAAAATGAACAGTGCTAGCATGGAAACTTAAAAATCAAGAGACAGAAAAACCAATGACCACTGTCTGATCATTATAAAAGACCCACATTAAACAAACAGTGTCCATAGCAGAGCTGGAATACAGAGGCATCGCACTCAGACCAGCAGCAAGAAATGTCAAAATTTGTAGAGGAAACAAAATTAGTTAGGTAACTCCTGAAAAAAAAATGGACAAGAATATAAAAATGGTCAACCCAAAGCAAAAAAACCCAGTCATGTGGTAGACTACACAAGTATCATGAATAATATAAGGAACGAGACAGTATTTAGTGAGCTCAAAATTGCACTGACACATAAAAAACACTTGTAGACAGTTCTATAAAAGCTTAAACAACAACAACAAAATTCAAAGAAAGGTGAAGCAAATGCTACTGAGGAATAAAATGGAAATTAGTATGCACAACAGTCTACAAAATCAGCTGTAGCAGCTAATTTGGTAGTTGGATATTGTACTTTCTCAGGAGAGAATAAGGAGTTGTATAGTGACAGGTAATAAGAAGAATCCAGGTGCACTGAAAAATTCTTTTTATACAGTGATTGGGAGGAATGAATTTTTTACCTGAGAAAACAGAACATTAAAGAACCTGAAAGACATATTTAAAACATTGACTGATTAAAGAAGGAGATTAGGTGTTCGCATTTTCCTTATCTCATAATGCAAAAAGCAGAGCACATAAAATAAACCAAAAGACAAGTGTTTAAAAAAAAAAGCAAATTACTTTCTGACAACAATCCAGTATCAATTCCTCAGTCACCTTAAAAAGTGAAAGTGGGGGAAAAAAAATCTCAATTCACGAAACTAGGGAGAGAGACACTAAAATGGTATTCTGATGCTATTACTTGCTTTTCACCTAAAAATGGAGAACCTGGAAGCAGATAATTTAGTTTAGAGACTGTAACTATACATATATCCGGTAAAATGAATGTCTGACACCAGTTCACTGCAAAAGAGTGACCATCCTGGATTACAGTCTCTGGTTTGGGTGAGACGAAAGTGCTGTCTGTGGACTTGGAGTAGGAGCCTTGCTCGTGACATGGGTCACATCCCTCTTTCAGTCAGGAGACCCTGGTTCAAGCCTTGGGATGAACATCATCTCCGTCTTAAAATTATGTTTATGGCCACAACTGTCTATCTCAGGCTTACACAATGGAGAGAAATAAGCAATTTTTAGAGCATTACTTGTCTATATTCTTTTAAATATCCACTTCGGTATGAGAAGAATTGTGCCCTGAACACCACTGCCTAAACCAACTTAATCTCTCAGCTATGAAGGGAGCTGAGAGTGACTAGCTCACATATAAATGAATAAAATGGCTATGCCTACACTTAATCCCATTGCCAAAGTCCACCATGGCCTTAGAGCTGCAAAGATTTTCAGTAATTGATTCTTTAAGGACATCTGCTGGTCTGCAGTTGAGTGCACAGTTTCTGTTTCTTTCAGGCCATGGAGATTGCTAATATCTCTCAAACAGCCCTGTCTGCCTGACTACGTCCTAAAAGTTTTCTCTGGAATTCTGACCATGTGGGTCTTCCATGAAGTCAGTACAAGGACTCTTGCTAGTGCTGCTCTGCAGACAAGGAATTCTGAGACTCTCATGACAGATGCAATCCAAGAATGCAAGACTGGTTGAAGAGGAGGAGAGCACACAGCAGTGCCCAACCAGCAGCAAACTGCCAAGGCAGGATCTAAACTGGAAAAGCTGGCAGCTGAAGGGGGCTGCTGACAGTAGTCAAAGGAGCTGACAGGTGGGGAAGGCCATTTTCCCTTTCAAGAGCTGCACAAACCCCAGGTCTCCCCACTTCTTGAGCCATCCCACAGCTGTCACCTGGTTTGAGTGTGCAACTGGTCTCAGGAGATCCAAGTAGGATCAACAAGCCAAACATATTTTATGCACTANGCTTAAACCACTTCTCCCTAATTTCCCCAGAACAGTCAGTCTTCAGACAGATTAAAACCCCCAGCCTGGGCAAGACTAGACCATAAATCTGTGGCTCCCCACAACTGTTTCTAGCTACAGCTCAATCACTGTGACAAACACTGTAACTGCAATTAAAGTTGATAACTCTGAGAAATCCTGCATATTCCCTACATAATTTCACACACTTCACACAAATTCATATTTCTCCTACGATTTACAACCCCAGTTTGAGAATCACTGTTTTAAGGCAAATATTTCAAAATGTCAAGACCTTTGATGAGAGATGGAAATGCAGAGGTAACTTCTACTGCTGTTACCAATTCTGCAACTATAATAAAATGGAAATTAAGAAAAAGAAAAACCCATTAAGAAAAACCCAAGTTTATCTAGGTTTAGCTCCATTTTGACAGGTCTGATACCTATATGCTAGGACTACCTACATATGAATTTGAAAAACATCTGTTTGATAATTCTCTAGATTTTAACTGAGTAACTAATATTGAAAATGTGTTTGCTGAGTCCCAGATGGAAACAGTATTTTCTGTCTACAGTTTCTGTAGAGTGTTGTGCCTCCTACACTTTCCCCTATCCCACATACTGAATATCTCCATTGCACAGCTTACAGCTAGGACCTTGTGCACTGGTTAATTCCCCCATTAAAGAGTTTGCCACAGAATAAGTAACTTCTTGCTGATTTATAAATTCAAGTCAGTCTTCAATCACCTTTAAACATGACCAGATTCCTAGCTAGTTTAAAAGAATGGTGCTCTATCTGTATCAAGAAGGTAAGACAAATGATTCCTTCTGAGAGTACAATCTACTGTGTACAACAATTTTTAAGAATGAACTCGTGATTTAGACCATCCACAATTCAGTCTCCTATCTATCTAGGTATAAATGGAACCTAATTGCTTCTTTTTTTCTTTGTTTCACATATATCAACTGGAAAAAACATCAAGAGGTAAAAGCCTTCCATATTTTATCAGATACCTGTACAGTGACAAAGACAATAGAATATTGATCGTTCTTGGGCTGACCCCCCATCACGGTGGTACAGACAAGATTGATAGCTTTACATCATACAGTGAGACATATAGCTGCAAACCCCTTCATTCTATGGGAATTATTAGAGGAATCAAGTATGAGCTACCCAGTACAGTCACAAGAACTCAAATGAGACATGAAAAGAAATTCATCACAATGAGAGTGAGCAAAAGTTGTAACAGACTGCCTGAAGAGGCTGTGAAACCTCCATCCTTACAGATTTTCAAAACTCGACAAGGCCTTGACAACCCTGTTTTTAGCAGAAGGTTGATAACCAGTTTCCTCCTATCTAAACTCTTCCATGATTCCAATAGAATAGAATAGACTCAGAAAACGAGCATTTCAGTGGGATATTAGGAAGAGCAAAGTGCTAGACTTGATCCAACAGAAACTGCAGAAACCGTCATCCATTCTTTTCTCACACAAATAATAATTTATGTAAGTAATTCTTCCCATCATATGTTCTGTTATTACACAAGTTCCACTTTTGACCAAATTTGAATTGGAAACATAATACATACCTTCAGCACACTCCTCTAACCTCTTATTTTCTCATTTTTTATCATTTTAACACAAAGTGCCTAAACCAGTGTTTATCTATCCTTTATCCCCAAGCTATTATTTCCCTTATGAAAGACCTTCAGAAGCTAGAGCTGGTAATAGCCATAGAATTTGCTCTACCACTTTTCTGTGCATGCTAATTCCCAGCTGTTTGCTCTTAGGAGATTGGTCTGACCCATTCCAAAGCACTTCTGCTAATGGGACATTTACTGGAAAGGTATTTCCACCATTTACTAGGAGAATTCTTTTCCTCCCCTGACACAATCAACACATTTTTCACAACATACCTTCATTGGCCTCTTCAGCGCTTCCTGAATATCCACACGCTTCCGCATAATGGTCTGGTCCAGTTTGCGCTCAAAGGCCAGGAGATCCATGTAGGCCTGGGACTCAGGAACCAGCTCCCGGATCTGAGAAGGAAGCAAGGAACATCCAAGCACTGGCAGCACCAAGCTGCCGTGTTCCAGAACAGCAGTAGTGACACATTCCCAGCCCCTGGAGGGCGTGCCCAGAGGAGCTCTCCCTCTGCCAGCAGTTCCCAGCAAGCACAGAGAAAAAGCAGGAGCACAGAGCTGAGGAAATGGGCTTTGCATTCTGGAAGAGCCCGCCTGAATCCACAAGGCCTGCACCACGGCTGTTTTCTTCAAGTGAGGCTTAGCTATCGCCAGACAGGGAGCCACCACTCTCGGCACTCCAAAGCACAGTGAATTTGCCCTGCTCAAAACTAGAAGAGTGCTGCATCTCTCTAGACTAAAAGAGGGGGAGTGGTCATGCTGACATTTCAAAAACAAGTGTTACCCATTGCAAATAAAAACTGCCACCTAGGACGCCAGACTTTGTCAGCACACCTTCCTGGCTGAGGTGAAATTAACCTTAATGTCAAAGTTCCAACATGACCAGCTATCAGGTGTCAACTTGGATCCCGCCAACTTTTATTGGTATTTTAATACATCAGTTAACTACATTAGTTCTATTGACAAACACCCTTTTTATCTCCTGTTTTACAAGAAAGTTAGCAGAGGAGGGGATATGAAGTAGATTGGAAGGAAGATCTAATGAACTGAGTTTAGAAATGGGTAAGTATACCCTTAAGTGAAAATGCTGGGTCTTAATTTGGACTAACTCATACAGGAAAACCATTAAAATAGATCAACTAGACAACCTTTTCTATTTCTACAATATTCACTCTAGCTTTCACTTATTTAACTAAAATATTTAACTGTTATAATATTTCCATGGGAATTAAAAGTGAGTTGGTATTCCTGTTTTGCTTTAGAATCAGAATTAGTTACAGTTAAAATCACAGTTTATACCTGGTCTAAGGCACAAACACATATGTGAGAGACACGAGGCATGCACCTGTTCCCTGTGTTCTGCACGGACACAAGAATTACTGCAGAGGTTATGCCAACAGCTGGCTCTCCCAGTGTTGTGTGTCTGACAAGGTTTCAAAGTTGTTGCCTCCTAGTATCTGCAATAGCCCAAGGCAGAGCGTTCCAGAACCTCACCAGGCAATGTGGGAAGAAGAACCTCCTTTTGCTTATTTGGAACCTGCCACGAGTGAGTTTCTTTTGATGCCGTTTCCCTGCGCTGCTGGAGCAGCAGTGGGCAAGCATTCCCTAGGCACCTTTGCCATGTTTCACAGGTTTTTGTCATCCCTTTCTTAATAATCTTATTTTCCAGCCTGAAGATGAACAATTTCTCCCTGCCGTATTTAGACTGATTAAGATTATCAAATAAATGTCTCTCTCAACCTACTCTGTTTGTTTTGAGATGGCAGAATACCTGCTCTACTTACAGCAAGACTGATACTTTGGAAAAGCAGAAACCACAGAGCAAAAACTCTGTTCAGCTTTAGCTGAACCATTATATTTTTAACTGCTTAGATGCTTTCTCAAAATGTTAGTATCAGCAGAATAATAAAAGAAACACAGCACGAAGAGCAAGCATTACCCTGAAAATACCAAGGAACTGACAGACAGCTTGCAGAGTAAGGGCAGTAAGGCAGTGAGTGCAAATCTTTGGACACAACAAAACATTCCAATGTTTTTTTTTCCTGTTCTGCACAGATGAAAAGATTCCTCAGTTCCTTGCCTGAGGAAATGAATCACGGTGTTCTGCAGTCAGTTGAAAATTCTGGACTGAGAGAGTAATTTCAGACCTTTAAAGCCAAGTTCCATCAGAGTCAGTTCGTGAACCCCCCCTGGCACATGGTGAAGCAGGGAGAGACCTACAGAGTCCTTAAGATACAGCCTACACAGCATAGGTGATACAACCTTTCCAGCTGGTTCAATAGGTACTAGACCCAGGATCTAAAAAAAGTTCTAGGAAGTCTGTAGGAACAGCAGAAACCTTCAATAAATATTTGTATTCCACACTTTTGCATCTTTTATCACATGAAAGTGAAAGGGTTATTTCCTACTCCATTCTATAACCAAAAAGGATATTAAAATACTATAAGATGCTAAAAAGCACAAACACTTTAAAATCAGCCAAAGACAAAACTGCATCTAATTCCTTGAACTGCAAATGGCCACAAGTTGGGAGAGCATTTGAGAGAGGAACTGTACTTGCTGTGTTTGTACTCTTCTCTAGGGATGTATTATGGTCACAGCAAAGATGGGATTTTGGGCTAGAACAAAGGCTCACTCGGGCCAGTTTTGGCAGCTCTCACAGTCTTTTGTTGTCTCGCCCCACTAATGGAATAAACTTTTGGAGGCATGATAGTGCTTATGTGATAAGGATCTGTGCAGCCTGCCTAATTCCTTCTCTTGCATTGTTTGCCCTACACTTGAAGAGTTCATAGCTCCATGCAGGTCTACATTCTTCTACGAATGTTTTAACTATAAATGTGAAAAGAGTATTTCAATACTTCAATTCTCCATTCAGGCCTTTATCTAGTTGAAGAAACTCCAGAAAGCACCTAGCACAAACAACATCTCATCAGCCAAGGTTCTGAAGCATATATAGTTACACTTTATCTTTGAATTCCATGGATAACGGTAAGAGATTACTACTAATATGAGTAAGACATTGTCTTTCTGGAGGCTGGAGTTGTTTATCTTTCTGTTATGAAAATTCAAACATTTCAAACATTTAAAGATTAGTAAAAAGTAATTATTACTAAATAATGCATGTTGATCCTTGATTTCCACAAGTTTTTTATCAGTGGTGACAAAAAAATGGCCAACTTGCAAGTGGGGCAAGTGAGGACAGTGTGGAAGGAATGGCATGATGGGAGACTCACAATTTCCTTGTAGAAGCAGCACAACGTGAGGCCCCACCACACCTGCCAGTAAACAGATGTGCAAGGCTTATGAGACAGAAACAGAAACCAAGGAACAGCTGCAACACAACGAATTCTGGGATATGAACAACATCTTTGGATAGCTTCTATGGTTGTCACAGTACGACAGCTTGGAAGGCAACGACAGCAGTCAGCAGGCTGGTGAAAACACTGAGGAAGCCTTCTGCAAGAAGATGAACAGCAGAAGGAAAGCTAAGGA
>VXBQ01006348.1:1106216-1217185 GCA_013400175.1 Phainopepla nitens | reverse complement strand
TATAGCCATAGTGCTTGAGGAATGGTTTGACGTGGAAAAACTGAACAGAACAGATTCAAAGGCTGAAATCAAGGCAACAGCACTAAGTCAGTGAGATACAGTTCGATCTCAGTGTGCCACAGATAAAATGTAAAATGTTGGAGAGCCATAACACAGTGCCTATCTGGAACTGTGCTCACACTTGAAATAAGAGATAGGAAAAGGATCTTGATGGGGCTGTTATTGAAGGTTGGTCAGAGCAAACAAGCTTTTCCTCTTAAGCATCTTTGTATTCTGTTGGCATAGTCATATTTTGCATATTTATTTTGTAAAGGGAGCAGTAAGTAACAGGCTTGACTCTTTTACAGTATTTCAGTTGTGGGGGGAAAGTGCCCAAACAAACCAGAACAGATTTAGTGGGAAACAATAAAGAAAGAAAAAGAAAAAAAAAAAGAAAAAACCGAGACTTGGCTTTAGTCTCTCATGACAAGAAGAAATCAATGAATTTTTGAATAGTAGTAGAAAAAAGTAGGGAGAAAATTTGCTAAGGAATGGGAGGAAGCTTGCTATGTGTGTATATATAGCAAAGGACTTCAAGGAATGGTGAGGTCATCCAGTGAACAAATAATAAAAGGGAAGGAGGGAAAGGAGCAGGGTAAATCAGTGAGGGGTATCTATGTAATTGAGACCTAGAGAAGAACCTTTTGGTTTTGCCAGAAGTTTCTACCTAAATATATCTATTCAAAACAGACAAACCCCTAACAAACTGCAAAACAAGAGAATTGCTGTAATCACAGAGGAAAGACATGGGTTGGGGTAATGCTCTCAGATGGGAATTAATGAAGCGTGGTTATTTCTTGAAGAAGTTCATAGAAGAATGTACACACTCTGGTAAGGACTAAGATGGGTGGTGGCAGAAAGGTGGGGAGGATAAATTAATGATCGTGCCTTCCTCAGTTGCACAGTAGAACTCTAGGAGACATACTTGTTTTCAGGTCCAATCTTGAGTAAGATTTATCAGTGTAAGTTCCACTTAGAGTAATGCAGACCCATCTGTACTCCTGTATCACTTGTTTTGAAAAGGTACTTTCCTTCTTCTGCTTAAATCAGATGGAAACCTGTCGAATGTAGTAGCTTGGGCACTTGCAGGCTGTTTGTCGAGTCATTTCACTGAATTCTTAATTAGCATCTGATTTTGATAATGGAGCTTGTGTACTTGCCCTGTCTGAGTAATTTAACTACTTACTAACTTGGAATGCAATAATTTCTCACTACTGCTGATTGTTTTCCCGAGGAAACACTTAAAACTTCTTATCTTTACTTCTCAGGCCTGATGCGCTCCCGTGTCAGAGGGGCAGATGCAGCACAAGCCAAAGTGTTGACCTTCCTGGATAGTCACTGTGAGTGCAATGAACATTGGCTGGAACCACTTTTGGAAAGAGTGGCTGAGGTTAGTAAAGAGTTGTAAAGTAATTTCCTGAAGAAGCAGCTTTCACATTTTCAAGCCATCTGGTTTATACTAGAATAATTTTATACATTTTCCTAAGGAAGCTTTTTCCCTGATTTAAGATGATGGAGGTGATTGGAGTGTTCTGTAATTAAAACATATTTTTGTTCATTTAATCTGTGAACACAGGAGCATAAAATCTGAATATTTATTATTATCTTTGAAGTAATTCAAATATATGCTTCCTTGGTTCTTTGGGGACCGCCTTAGTAAGCTGAAAATCTTTAGAGCAAAGTATGATTCTTTTCTGCCAGTATCTTGATGTGATTTGGTTTACCTGAATCTTTATGCCTCATTAAGATTCAGTGTGATAGTGGGAGAGAGGATGACTTGTGAAACCAAAATTCTCATGGAAACTAGCAGGAACTAGAGGCTCTCAGCATCTATGAAAATGATGCTTAGTCTGTGTTCTGGAATAGCAATTGAAAGGGTTGAGAGTGAAACTATACTGTTTTCTCCAGGGGTTGGTTATACTTGTTAACTTGCTCTGGAAGAACTCAGCTGAAGTGGAAATTGAATGAAGTGTGATTCCAAAAAAGCACTGAGGAACACTCAAGACAACAGGGTTTTTATTCTTTCTTAATTGGATTCCCTTTCAGGAAAGCTAGTCTTCCAGGAAAGGTTTGGTTCCAAAATGCTTCTGATCAAAATGGTTTTGCTAAGCTACTTTGTTTGGTTATTGTACAGTTCTTCACTTATCCACCTTATGCTTTCCTTTGCATTCCCTCAAAAACAGAAAGGGGGGAGAGAGAAGGAAGTAAACTCTGTAAACTCAGCGTGCCAATGAAGAAGCTATCAATTGATGACTGTTTTTCTTTATTCTGTTTGGTTCCATTATGCTTTTAGAATCATCAAATCATATAGGTTGGAAATGACATTTAAGATCATGGAGTCCAGCTGTTACCCAAGCACATGCCAAGCCCATTTTTAAACCATGTCCCTGAAGTGCCACATCTACACATCTCCTAAATACCTCCAGGGATGGTGACCCCTCCACTTCCCTGGGCAGTCTATTCCAAGGCTTCACCACTCTTTCAGTGAAGATATTTTTCCTAATACCCAATCCAAACCTCTGTGATGTAACTTGAGGCTATTTCCTCTTTCCTATGTTTGTTACTTCTAAGAAGAGACTGATCCCCACCTCGCTACAGCCTCTGTGAGGTGGTTGTACAGAGTCACAAACTCTCCCCTGAGCCTCCTTTCTCCAGGCTAAACACCCTCCGCTCCTCCTCAAAAGGCTTGTGTTCCAGACCTTTCATAGCTCCTCATTATTGTTCTTTGGACACACTCCAGCACCTCAATGTCTTTCTTGGAGTGAGGAGCCCGGAACTTGGACGCAGGATTTGGGATGTGGCCCCAGTGGTGCCAAACACAAAGGGATGATCACTGCCCCCGTCCTGTTGGCCACACTGTTACTGATCCAGGCCAGGATGCCATTGACCTCCTTGGCCACCTGATGGGCACATGCTGGGTCGTGTTCAGCTGCTGTCAATCAGCATCCCCAAACCTGTAGCATCGCATGAAACTGTGATGCGAGCGCAAAATCTGGCGCTTCACCTTGCTGAACTTCATACAGTTGGCCATAGCCTGTTATATTTTCTGAGTGTTCCAAAAGTACTTCAAGTTGCTCAAGACACATCAGCAGTTGAAATCCTGTTTTGGAGTAGAAATAACTAATCAGCTCAAACCTGGATGCTGTTAAAGTACCTAGATCCTACGAAGCCCTTGAGCATGAGTAACATAGTGCTTCCTCCTATTTTTGTACCCATCCAGTGTTACAGCCTCAGAAGGGTCGGGGAAATTTCTCTGTAGTTATTAACTAGGAAAATAAACTTGAAGGCATTAAATATATCTCTAAAAGGAGTGGTGAATGCTTGCAGCTAAAGCACTAATGAATTCTAGGACATGGGAACTATTTTCAGGCCTTTTGTGTAAACTGTTTGAAACATGTATTTATTCAAGAAATAAGAAGAGAACTGGTAGTTTTGGTCAGCAAAACCCTACATTTGGTAAGACAGTTACTTAGTCATTTTCCTGTTTCTGTTCTGTGTGACTTTCTGCAGGGCTTACTCATTTATCTTTTTGAAACTGATATGGAATTTGAAAAAGTGTTACCTTTTCATTTTTTCATTGTAACACAATGTAAAACCTCTTATTAAATTGCTGGCAATTTTGTGAAGATCCAGCATTGCATGGGGTGTATTAGGTTGGAGAAGCTGGTGCATATTTTGCTTTTTGCAGCAGCTACTTCTTAGTAGCATGTGAATTACTAGATCCTTCAAAACTTGCTCCTTCCAATTGTCACCGTAGTACACACTAATGGTGTGCCACCGAATAGTTTTCAGCTGTATGAATATATTTTTCTATTCTTAAAAGATTGACTGTTAGATGTACTGTTAAATAAATAATGAATATAGAATTTCATTTGTCTGTCATCTGCAAAGATTCCCAGCCAACAGGCTTGGGGGTTGAAAAGGCAGCTTTTAAGCTTTCTGGTTGTTCAAATAATTAAGACTGTGTTAGTGTTTATATATTGTATATGATAGCTTTTTGTTATTTTAAATGGATTAATTCTGCTCACAGGGCAGACAGTATGTTAGTTGATGTTAATTGGCAGCATTTTTTGATAGTTTCAGTGACAAGAAGCTGAATAGACGTGAACTCTTTTCTGCTCTGGCCTCACTGGTAACTTTTTTCAGGTCAGGGCTCCTGTTCATTAATACTGTGTTTTCTGCATACGTGCCTGCATCTATTATATATCTGGTGGAAAGTGTGTTTTGTTCTTCTTTTTCTTTCTGTTCCAGAATTGCCCACTTGGCATTTATTTCTGTTGGAGTTTTGGGAGATGAGTTGTGTGTGTTGCAATATAAGAATTTACAGCTTCCAAGAAACAGTCTGAATCAAGTCAGTTCTGCAGTACTCTATCTGATGTGCTAAAACCACTTTAGAAAGCTGTACCTCTGACACGCGAGATATCGAGCTTTCCTCCTGAACTGAAGCATGATCCATCCCACAGTTTTCTTTTGTAGTGTGGTTTCCTGGTTAGAATATCTTCCTTTTTTCAGGAACCATGTTTGCTTAGTGTTTCTGGAGGGGGTCTGACTCTGCTAGGGATTTTTCTGTAGCAATTTGAGTAAAAGCTTAATGCAGAAGCAACATACACACAAGGTGACCACTTTAGAGTTCAGAATGTGTACAGATACTGGTGTAACCTGGAGCTGGTATATCTTCTTTGCTCCTTCCTGGAGAGTGGTTTTTGGCTTGATTCTTAAGGCTACCTTCTATGCCCTCTAGATTTTTTTGTGTGTTTGTATGTGATTAAATGTGAGGAGACAGTGGGAGTTAACTCTTTCATTCCTCAAAAATATCAGCATAGTAATAAGTATACGCAGTCCTGAAAACATCTATAACTACTAACGATTTCATGGGCACTCGTCTACTTGGCTTTTTCCATTTCAAATTTCTAAACGCCTTGACATTCTGTTCTTAGAATTCAGCAATTGTATGAGAAAAATAAATTAAAAGATTCTGGTGCAGAACTGAACTAATCTGTTTCCATAGCGTAGCACTAAATCCTCTATCACATTTAGGAAGATATTTTTAAACAAAGAAGATGTTAAAAGGAAGAAATAACAAAGATTAAGAAGTGAGATGTTTACTTTTTCATGTCTGTCTCAGATTTTTTGACCTAGAGGGAGTCAACTTTTAACTGACACAATGCTAAAAGTAAAATATTTATATTTTCTCTTCAGAGTGTTGTGAAGTTTAATCTTTGAAGTGTCTTGAGACTTTTAGAAGGAGGAAGCAATGCATGCAGAATCTCGAGAATAATTTCTCATGGTTTATGAGAACAATATATAAGGTCTAACTCTCCAGAGTGTTCATAACTTTCTTATAAATTGTCAAGATGAAATAGTTGGCTACAAATTTTCAGGTGCTAGAGACTCGCATTGTTCGCAGGCTGTTTCTTTTCATTATCTTCACCAAGAAATACATGGCTTTCCAGTTGCTCCTTCCATTAGAAGGCAAAAGATTTTCCATGTTAAATTATCCTAAAGCAAGGTATTTATTTATTCATGGTGTGATTAAAGGGAGGAGCTACTTTTTAGTCTTTTAAGTGAGTGAGCTCTGTAATTTGGAGACCCACAAGCTCTTTTTTAGCAGTCTCCACATTAACAACTTTCTAATGCTCTGCAAAGCATCATCTTAAAAATGTACAAAGCTTTTTTTTCTGCTTTGCTACTGAGGAAATCCTGTGATCTCAAGTCACAGAAGGACAGCACAATGTGGGGGTTACACATCGGACTGAATGCACGTGGACTGCGTATTTAGCTGTCAGAGGAAAAAACCATGAGTTGTTTAAATATGTTAGGTGTAGCAAATGGTGTTAGTGTGGTGTCATACTGATATTGATAGAAATAATCAGACCAGCAGTAAAAGCCTGAGGAAATCCCAGATGTATAGAGACAACGTGCTGCCTGCTTACACAGCTTGGTGGAGATCAGCTGAAGCCTAAATGAAGCTGTGTCTAATAATGTGAATCCAGATAACTTGGGCAGCTTTTACCACCGGCTTCAACCTGGCCAAGTAGAACCATTTGAAATAACCAAATCTTCTTCCAAAATGCTTTTAGAGAAGGGCATAGATGTATAAGCTGTCTCAATTTCAGCTAAGGAATAAATGAGAAATAAAGGAAGGATGTTTGTAATTTTTTAATTTTATGCTCATAGATATACTGGGAATAACTGGACAGGCCCGATATCTTCTGTGTCATCAGCCTTTTTTTAAGGAAGTTTCCTAATTCAATCACTACATATAGAATGACTAAAATAAGGGCATGGGTACATCTAAAGCATTTCAGTGTTGTAGGAAGGTGTAAACACACACACACACACAGAGGTCTTTGCAGTGAAGGTGCAGTAAATTGCAATCACTTCCCAAGTACAACACAGCAAAACTGTGCCTTGCTTGCTATTGCAAACGTAGGCTTGAGGCTACCACTAGGGGAGGAATATGGCAGGTTGGCCTTTTTTTGTTTGTATTTCTAGTTTGCTTTAGACCAAACTAATTAATTCTTAGTAGCAGACCAGATTAGATGTTATGTTACATCTCTCATAAAATCAGGTTTTTGACCTGGGTGGCATAGCTGCAGTGATAGTAAAGGGAATGTAAAAAGCAATATGTCTTTAGCTTTTTGCTTGGTCTTCAGCTTGAATTCTCTTGGGTTGGCTTGAATTCTTTTTTTGGATGATACAGAAATTCATGACCTTTTGCTCACTCAGGCAGAATGACCTAGTAAATGCCATTTCTGTAGTTAGGGATTATTAAAAATCAGCAGGAATTGAATAGTTAAGGTTCAATGAAAGAAAATGGGTGTTAAAGGTTCTTATTGGACCAAGCAAGGCATTTGTCTAAGTTGCTTTTAAGTCTGTTCTTATGAGCTCAAGCTATTCTCATACTAATTTGGTTCTAATCTGTTCTGTATAATACTGATTAGCAAGAGAGCTACATTCCTTGAACCACTATTTAGAATGTATGTGTTGGTGTTTCAAGACATAAAATAAATTCCTAAAATGGAAATGTTTAGGTTATATTTTTTTTTAACCATGAGAACAGTTTTTCTATAATAGGAGTTACCAAAATGCCTCCTGTTTGTTCAAAATACTTTTTTTATGTTTACAGATTTGATGATATGCAGTTCTGAAGTTATCTCTTTTCTGAATGATGTTCAATTGTGCAGCTCAAAACTTATATTCTGATTTCAAGCAATAAGTTGTGGACACAAACTGGCTTAACCATGATAATGTATTTCTAACATTAGATGAGTCTTATTTTAGAGCACTGAGATCTTGTGATTCTATTGAATGATGCACATGGAGATATTGGAAAGATTTTTCTTCTTAAACTTTTTTGGCAAAAAGCTAAAATTTTAGCTAAAATAATCAACATTGCTCAGAATAGTATGATCCATGGTTGGACAGAAGACTGTGGTTATCTGTACCACTGGAATCTTGGCTGCTGGAAACTAATAGCATTCATGAGTTTGAGGTGCTTTTTAGGTTCTCTTTCCTGTCTGAGTATCTGTTATTGAAGTGTGATTCTTCACATAAAGAATGGATCAGCTTTAACCTAAGACTTTTCTGATTGCAGAAAGGCCTAAGTGTCCCTTAAAGGTTGAAATAGTAAGACTGTAGTCCACTGCATGGCTTTATATCTGCTGTGGAAAATATGAATTGCCTGGATACTTTTCTTTGCATTGGGTTTAAAAGTAAGAATGGAAGGGCTGTTTGCTTGACTGCCTTTAGAACCACAAGTTTGCTGCCTTCTTCAAGAGCAAGTCAGAAGAGGGGGATTACTGAATAAAAGTAGCCTAGAATAGAAGGAGGATTTCCAGGCATATCCTGTGGTTTCTGCTCTCTGAACCAGTGCTGAGCAGGGCTCTTCACAGAACGGGCTCTTCAGAGCTGTGAGTGGAAGTAGGGGAGAGCTGGGGAGACATGCTAATGAAATCCTGCTGAACTGTTCAACATCACATCCTGCCTGATCTTTATATATTGATTCCATTATTTCAATATTACTTTCTAACATTTATTTTAGGACAAGACCAGAGTTGTGTCTCCTATTATTGATGTAATTAATATGGACAACTTCCAGTACGTGGGGGCGTCAGCTGATTTAAAAGGCGGTATGTACCTGTACTGGAATACAGACTTGAAAAAAACCCATCAAGAATCAAAGCTCATAATCACTGCAGTTGTGGAATGGGCAATTAACATACTGTTCTACCCTTTCATAGGTCTAGTTTCAAGTTCTGTAGGTCACTTGCTTCTTGGCTTGGATTTTAATTGGCCTTATCGTTCTCTGCTGTAAAAGTTCATCTTTATTTTACTAATTCTTAAAGTTTATGCTGTCTTTTACCAATATGCAAGACTTGCTCCAAGGTTTGTAGGGTTGTGTAAATGTGTCAGAAAAAGCTAATAGCCAGAGCTTTGGTTCTCTTTTTAGATAACACAGGCTTTAATTGCTCACTAGTTTAGAAGCCCATCAACAATGCAGTGTCTGTGAGGTTTTTTTCAAGATGCTGGTTTATTTAAAAAATTAAACTCTTCTGAATAAGCAGAAGGCTTTGGAATGTGTTTAAAAAAATGTTTGTTAGCCATGATCTGTAGTTGTGAAAACACTCACATGTGACCATGAAAATTTGTAGTATTTATACCTCTGCCATTAAAAAAAAAATCTGTTAAATTAAGAAGTACTGCAATTTCACCATGTCTAGGTAGTGTAAAGTATTGACAACAAAGAGCAAAAAGACTTTTGAAGCCCTAAATAAGAATAAATAAAAAATTATTCTTATCTTCTTTCTCAAAGAGGCAGAGGGCGACTACATGCTAAACTCCTTACTTATTACAGATTCTTAAAACTTCTTTCAGTGCTAACAAGAATCTAATATTTAAAATAGTTGTTCTCTACCCACTTACCCCCCTTTTTTAAACTATTATTTGTAGATAAATGTTCCCACAACCTTGGAAACCAAACTGTCTGCATAAAAGGTGTAAGATGAGCCACAATATAAAAATTAGAGTGCTGTTCTCACAGGGTCTTATCTTTTTCTGAATGGACTTTCTTGAGTGAGGAAGGAAAAAACAATTTCCAATCTATTCTTTTAGGTTCTAGTCTCTAATTGGTTACCTAGATTGTTGCAGTGAACTAAAATAAAACCAATATTTGCATAAAGTTGTATATGCTACAAGTTCACCAGTGATCTGGACTTGAGAGGTGCTATATCCTTTTAATAAATGTTTTGAAATTACACCTTTGGTGCATATATTCACAGTGTGCTAATGTATATTTCTGTGCTATTATGTGTGCCAGCATTATTAAACCTTAAGGCCTTTACCCAATCTATTCATTAAATATTAACTACAGAGATCCCTATACCATTATGTGGCTTTTATTGTTGTCTGCAGGAGGAGGAGGAATTCTTTCTTTGAAACCTTAGATTGGTTTAGCATGAAGCTGCTGGCTTCATGCTGAATTCTTCCCAAGTGAAGTAGGAGAGGATTGAGTGTTTCACTTGCTACTGCCCTTCATGCTCTATCTTTGAATCTACATTTCCCAATTCATTCATTTATCTGTTACTTTTTAGTACTCATTTTTTCCCTTTGTACACAATAGGAAATTAGGTTTTTCATTTTTTTAAGGTGCATGAAGCCTATGTACTTCTGATTGAGGAGTGAATCTTTTTTTAATGTTAATAGAGATTTTGCACATGCTCGTGTGCCAAGCTATTTGACGGTCAGTTGAAATATAAATAATATATTTCTTGTCAGTTCCCAAAAGACAGATTGCCATGTTAGAGGCACTACATCATTTGGCACCACAGGACACTTTCACTGGGGCCAAGTCTAAACATGGAAACCGAACTATGCTTTCAACCTTAGGTACAGTGTCTGTGTGGCTGAAGCATGGAGAGTTGAAACAGCTGGGACAGCATTTGTGCCTGGTCTGTCTTGAAAGGACTTAATCTCCCAAGGCGAGCAATCTAGCAAATGGTACACAGTTTTTTCCTAAGTGGACACGTCTGAAGTAATTCCCAAGTCTGGCCAAAATGAAATCCATGCATTTCATGTTACAGAGTGNTTTGAGGGAGTTCCAAAAGGTGTTTATGCCACCTTGAGAAACACTGTAATTCCTGGCACAAGCTGTAGTTAACTGAGATCTAATAATGTAGAGTATGCCTGTGATGCAGTTTACACTGGATAGAGTTTCATACTAGATATACACTGTGTTTAAAAATACTCCTTATACAGAGTTAATGCTACTGTCTCATTGAGTGCAGATTTTTCCCAGAGTCTGTGAAAATGGAGACAGAAAAGCAGTTTCGAATGGGCAGAGACTTTATACACTTGTTCATTTTGTGAGAGAGCTGTGTTCCAAAAGAGACCCCTTGTGTTCACTGGAGTACACAGTAACTGTCTCTTTGCTGCTGCTGCTGGAGGACAGTGGGTTTTTCAACTTCTCCCAGATGCAAGTGATTTTGCTGGCTATCTAGGATGAAATGCGGCTTTTTAACTGCATGGAAATATTGGAACTCATTTTACTCTTCATGCTGGAGGCTTTGCAGTACTGTGGATTGTAGCCATTTTTCAGTTTTGCTACTTGGAGTTTTGGAATAGTGTGACAGTCTTTTATTTTTACAGTGCAATGCTTAATGAAATACTCAAACATGGAGAGAAGGAGCTGCCATGCATACTGTAAAGACTGTTCAGGGTAATTGCTGTATTGTGTGTGATAAGTATCTTGTGAGTTAAAATGAAAACTGTGGAGTTTTTAACTTCCTACCTAGTTATTGCTATGCACCTTTATGGATGCAGACAGGCAGTTTGTAGGGCTGTAATTGTTGTCTGTTTACATTAGATTTTTTCTCCACTTTCCCACAAAGTAATTGCTCTATCTTTATACTGGAGAACGACAACTATTGACATCTGTGCACCAGGAATCTGGAAATCATTCATTACATGATCTCATAGGATCTAAATGTGTTTGGCAGCAGGCAGAGTGTACAAGGCTGATTCGCTAGGTGTACTGGGAGAGGGCTATTGGTCTTGTGCAGTTTTTTAATAGATGTTCATGATTATGAGCATAACACAGCACAAAAACTGTTATGAGAGTGTTTCCTATAAGAAGTTTGTCCTATACCAGCTCTGTTTCGTTGCCTAAAAGAGGTAATTTAATGACTCTAATGTAGAAAGCTGCTATAGGAGACGTATTGATCTTGTCTGTTCTAGTGATCTTTGTGCGTCTGTTCTTAACTCACGGAAGGTCCAGACCAGTTGTTACTGTGTGTGCACACTTACATGTATATGCATAAGGAAAGTAAGATTTTGGTGCTCTAGCACTTGCCTCAGGTTTAAACCATGACGCACTTAAAAACACAATGGGGAAGTGCAAAGTCAAATGAATGTTGAGAAGATAAGTGGAACCTACCTAAGTTGTTGTGACCTTCATGATAGAGAGCTCTTGCTGTTAGAGTACCTCCAAGAGTACTGCATAAAGCCTGTGTAAATGTAAATATGAGATCACTGCTAAAGAATGGAAATGCGATTACTCAGTAAAGATCGTTGAGAGCATTTGTAGTGGCTGAAAGACCATCATATGATCTTTTCTATTTGATGTAAGGATGCCACTTGGGTTTAGGTTTCCTACTTTGTGAAATAGATGAAAACAAGAGATCCGAAGCTATTTGGTGGTTTGAGATCTACTCTTCTTTCTTTGCCTTTTATCTGGCCTCCTTCTTGTTTGTTTTCCACCCAGAATTTTGCACAAGTTTAAATTTTTAATTTTAATTACAGTTTGTGGTGTTTTTAGTGAACGTTGTTACTACAAGTTGAATGAATCAGTCATTTTAACATCCTACTTTTCTTCTTGAAGGCTTTGACTGGAACCTTGTATTCAAGTGGGATTACATGACACCAGAGCAAAGAAGAGCACGACAAGGAAATCCAGTTGCTCCCATAAAGTATGTCTGCACCACCACTACTCAAATAGATTGTTATTTGCAACTAAGCAAAGTTAGAAATCATCTTCTCCGAGTCTAAAGGAATATCTTTACTATATCTTGCATCAATATTGAGATTTCATTCATGTATATGGAGCATTATGAGGCTCAGAAATAAAATTTGAAAAATAGTTTAAAACACACTAGTAAATTATTTGCCCGTAAGAAAAAGTAGATGTCACTCTGTTTAAAGTTGGTGTGTTTTGAGGGCCAAAAATACAGCATCAGTTTTAATGTTTTATTGCTGGCACAAATTGCCACTCTTTAAATAAGCGATTTGTGAGTCAAATGGAGATTTGGAAGCTGCCTCAGAAAAAGATGGTCATGGCCGTAGAAATGTGCCCTAGAAATGTGTGGAAACAACATTTGAAGTGATAAATGCAAAATATGTTTTAGTCAAAAACATTGCCAGTTTTTGCAAGGGGATATCAATCTTGATGTGCAAATAATAGTTACCCCTACGTTCATGGTTCTGTAAGTATTTGATTTAATTTTTCTTGTTTGTTTAGGACACCCATGATAGCTGGTGGATTATTTGTGATGGACAAATCCTATTTTGAAGAACTAGGGAAGTATGACATGATGATGGATGTTTGGGGTGGAGAAAACCTAGGTATGTAAACTATTTACCTTCTGCTCAGCCTTGAAAGAAAGTAGATTTCATCATTTCCTTTACTGTCAAGGAGTCATGGTTTTCCTGATTTTGTGCAAAGAGGGTCCAAACCAGTGTTTAAATTTCATACATACGTTATTGACAAAATCCAAAATGTTTATTTCACTGAATGAATTACAACAAATTAAAAATTATATGCTAAATATGAGGGAATAAAAGTATTAGCTTACTGAACAGTGACGGTTTTTTGTGATAGAAGTTGGTTGATAAAAAAATTGTATGCTATAGATAGGCAATTAAATGTAGTAATGTTTAAATGCTGACAATTGAAGGCATGTTTTTAAGATGTTGCTTAATTTAATCATGAAAAGTAGAATACCGGAGAATTAATTTAATGTTATTACATACTCCTTAATAAATCAATTAACTTAATTGACTGAAGAGTTATCTGTTTCTGGACTTTGCTAGTAGTGTGCTGCCTGGCATCTAAACTTAGTGTATTTTGTAATTTTCTACTCCTTCTTTAGCCCTATGAGATATTAATGGTTGAGAAGGCATTTTTTCTGTAAGTCCTTATTTTCAGATGTTGAAGTCAGTGAGATTTAGGCAAGAGGGAGGAGGGGCTGAGAGAACTTGTACTTTAGCCATTTCTCCTTTGACCTGCTGGTTAAATCTGACATTAGGTTTTTTTGGCTGTTTGCATTACAGAGTTATACAAAGGTTTTCTCCAGTTAAGACCAGTATACTTGTGTTAAAACAAAAAAAGATTTGAAAGGAACAGAATTCTATGGCTCCTCAAGAATTCCAGCTTGTCATTAGTTGAGTTTTTTGGGGCAGAGATGCGTGTCAGACATTCCAAGTAGTGCGTTTTAGGAACGCTTCTAAGGATAGAAGCTTCTCTACTGCACATGCTAGCTGCAAAATCCTGAAATACCTTGAACTTGTAAAAACCCACGAGTATTTTGAGTTACTGAAATCTGCATATGCCTTAAGCATATGCTTGGCCTACAAGGAAATGTCTGCTGTATGGAGACATGGTAAACCACGTGTTTAACGCTGCTGTAACGCACTGAAAAGTTGGAAGTGGCGTCCCTACAGTCCTGCCTCTGACCATCCTATGCAGTACTCAAAGAAACCCTATGGGTATTTTGAGCAGTTACATGGGATGTTGTCTCTCTATTTGGCTGTATATTGCTAAATTGTATTAATGTAAACATAGTAATCTTTCATTTTTTAAATATCTTGGAAAATTGTTGGATAAATTTAATGCAGCAATACTCTTATTCACTCTGAAAACCACTTTTGCCACTCAAGCACCTAAATATTTGATTAGTTACAAGCATGTTCTTGAGCAACTGAGTTTTTTTTTCTGAACACTTAGCAACTACTTTTATGCTTTGATAATTGAGGCCTTGATAGCAGGAAAGGGCACAAGCAACAGCTCCTCTCTCAAGGATGCCAAGAGATGTTTATGTTGCTCCTGCTTCATTCAGTTCCTCCCCCTCCATGGGAAGGAGATGGAGATTTAGGAGTGCCTGAAAAGCAGGCAGAAGGCAGCTAATGGTTACTTCCTAGCTGTCAGACTAATTGAAGACGAGTAAAAATCACATGGCATATGATTAAATTGGCAATAAATGACACATGCACCAGATGATAACTGGAAATCTGTGATGTGCAGTTTAAAATTCAATGTGCACACTTGTCAGGCCTCTTTACACTCAAGCATAGTTCTACATCAGGGCTTGGTGTTACATGCAAATAACCTGCTAAATGGACTAGCAAAATAATTCTGCATATCATATTCATTTATAAAAGCTAGCATTTTTGCTTCAAGCATGTACAGAACAGCTGTTACATGAGGTTTTGTTCACATGTCAGTATCAATTCGACACATTTTATGATGAGCCTGGAGTATTTTCTCTAAATTGCCCAAATTACCATGAAGATAGGTACGTTCTCAGACTGTTGCTAAATGCAACTGGTAATGTGTGTGTGCTGTACTAAAAGTGGATCAAGGTTAGTTCAGTCTCTTCTCCAACTCAGAAACTCCAATTCTCAGTATGTGTATGACGATTTTTGGTAAGCTTAGGAGAACTGGAATACACCAGAGAATTGGGTGGACCATGAGCAGGTTTGAGTCTAATCTGAAAACTTAGGCTTTTCTTACTAGTTTTTCCTAAAATCAAGTAATGAGTAAGACAAGGAATGTCTTCTATATTGATGACACACTAATAAAAGGAACAAATCTGTTACAGAGATGTAACTTAATCTCATAAAGAATTTTTGATGTGCTGCTTATGCCTTTTCATTTAGAAACTATGTCTATTGAACTTGCTCTGGTAGTAACATTTTGTCACTTACTATTGGAGTGTAACAAAAGAGATGTCTTAAGGGAGTTTGTGTGGTTGTTTTGAGTTTTAGTTGCTGTATATATATTTTTTTTTCTTTTCCATTGCAAGCTTTAGAAACCCTGTTAGTGCAAATAAGAATAGTTTGCTTCTCCCTGTATTCTAGTCCTTTGCTCTCCTTCCCACTGAGCTATTTTACATAATGTTCACTTCTTTTTGAGATTCTTCACAATCTAAGGTGCTGGAAAATATACAAAAATTAAAAATCAGTTTTGCCTGTTGTCCTATGTAAGTTCAACTGGATAAGTTACTGTCAAAGGCAATGTTGTCATCCATGTTTTTGGAGTATGATCTGTCTATAGCTTGAACTATGTTGACTGTATAGGATTCATGAATGTGACCATCAAGAAGGAACGAAGCTAACTTGCACTGTCAACAGTTGAAATCACAGCATCTCTTTTTATTTAACTTTTTAAAAAAATTTCCCTGGACATGCAATCAAGATGACATGAACTTTAACCTGTGGTTGTGGAGTTTTATGTTTGTTCTGGTTTTTTCAAATTCAGTATTTGAAGTAAATCTGAAATTGTCTTCTTTTGTGTACGTGGAGGAGGGCTTCTGAGTGAAGAAGGCATGCCACTTAGTTTGTCATAAAAGATAGACACTGACTTTAATTTAGAGCTGCCTGTTTTTTTGTTGTTGGTTTTTTTTTTTAGTCTGTGGAAAGACATTGAATGGTTATGAAGAGACTTGAAACTAAGGCTGTCTGTTAACAGCTACTGGACTGAAGGGGGAATCATCACAATTGAAACAGTGCTGCTGGAAGCACCCTTCTTACAGCACTGACTTGGAATTGATGTGGAAAAGTTCTCTCTCAGCACTTGGTGACTTCTGCTATCAGAGGTCAAACCTGAGAAAAGTGTTGAAATATTTCTGGACTTTCTTGTCATCACTGGCTGGCTCAGATCATTAGTTTGGCTTAGAAGTGTACTGTCCATAACCTTCAGTTTGCAGAAGTTATGTTTTTATTTGGTCTAACCTCAAGTCAACATTGACTTGACAGAATGCCTTCCACTGTTTGGGAATGTTTGTTTATCTGCTGTAATAGGTTAGCAGCTCAAATCTACCGGTTATTTTAGTTTGCCTTGATTTCACGTATCTTCAGTTATTCCATTTTCAGCTGAAAATTTTTATTATAAACTAGATCATTAATTTATTTGTTAAATGTACCTACTATTGTTTACCCTCCAGATAAAGCACAACTCACTGGCAAATTGCAGCAGGGTTTATGGATTTGGACAATGCTGGTAACTTCAGATAAGAGAAGCACATTTTGTTTCCAAGATAGTATGCTTATTTCTGCTGAGCTTGCAGAATCATAAATGCTTAGATATATGCTTTTGTTTAGCCTAGAATTTATTAAAAAAAATCTGTCTTGCTTGGTCTTTTCAGCAAGAATCCCTGAAAGACTTCTCTGTAAATATAATACAAAATAACAGTTGATGTTGGTCTTTCATTCCTGTTTTTATTTCAGAGATCTCATTCAGAGTTTGGCAATGTGGTGGGAGCCTAGAAATCATCCCTTGCAGCAGAGTGGGTCATGTATTCCGCAAACAGCATCCTTACACGTTTCCCGGTGGGAGTGGTACTGTGTTTGCAAGGTAAGCCCCGAACAGCAATGGCTTGGATTTCCTCAGATGATCAGCAGGTGGCAGTAATTTCATTTCAGGGATCTTATCTTTAGACATATTTGCAGTACCATGGTAAAATATTAATTAAAAAGAGACTAATGAGTCAGCTTTGCAGGTTGAGAGAAGAACCTGAGAGCTTAAAAAGGGAAACTTCTGGAGGACACAGAGTGAGAATCTGGAAAATAAGGAAATGCTTAGCTTGGCATTTCATCAATATTGTGTTTGTTTGATTTTAAAGAAGGCTTTATTTTCAAAGCTGTCATAAAACTTCATTTTTTAAAAACAGTTTCATTGTTCACTAAGAGCCAGAATACACTAAGTTATGAATATGTTTTGCTTGCTTTTCATCAATACATGATCAGTATGTGAGATGCAAATGATTATGGAGACTGATTTCAGTATTTGTGCCTGTCTGTTGGCAACTTGGTTCTCTCTAATATTTGTCTTTCCTGTGCTATGTTTAAAAATGCATTTTCTATTGACCTAAGAAATTGCAGTTTTAAAGGCTTAGATTATATGCCTGTTAATTTTGCTGTTGATACCCATGCATAGCAGTAGCTGAAATACTGAGCTGTCTCTTCAGTTTCTCTTCTATAAAGTGAGAACAGCAGTGCTGATTCATGTTCATAGTGGTTTTGACTTAATTTGGAGGAAAGTATTGCATGAATGTACTGAGGGCATTTTGATCAAGGCTGTATCAGTTGTAGCTGAAGAATCACTGCAGATTTTGGTTTAGACTTGGACTTGATGCTCAGGGAACTGAAGAAGTACAAGTCTTGGCTAAATGTTCTGTGGGCTAAGAGTTGGAAATAAAATTGTTTATTTACCCTTGGAGGGAGGGGGTGTCCAAACTCTGTTTTAACATGAAGCAGCACAGAGAGTGCAGATTACTTAAATTCATAAGTATGTTCTAAGCTGCTGATATTTTTGGACTAGTGATTCACTTTAGACTGAGGAATATCCTTAGGGCGTAGTTCTTCCTTTCTATGCTGGTTATGCCACCAAGATGACTTCAATGAATTTAATATCTGCTAAAATAAACTCACTGTCCTGTTTCTTTCAGTAGTTATAGTATGCACTGTAGTATTTTTCTTCTTTTTTCCCATTCCTTGAGATCTATATTTTATGCTGCAGTGAAAAATGAATAATGGTACTTATGTGGAAACAAAAGCTAGCAATGAACTGCCCTCACATTACAGTACATCACATCTCTGTTCCAACATTTATAGTGTGCATCAGGAGGGTAGAAAGCTTTACCTTTTAAACCCCATTATATAAGCTTAGGATGCAACTGATTTAGTTTAATGAGGTTTTGAAATGACAGTGTCATAACAAGGAGCATGGTTAATAAAAGTGAATAAATGTGTGAATATACTGTGCAGTTTTCCCCCTCCTGTAGCTTTTCTGTCTTTGGGGTGTTGCCAAGATACTGCTTTTCTTGTTCTGTAGATAGCTTTCTTGGATGGCAGACCAATATAATGGGATGCCTGAAAATACATTTTGGCAATGAGAGAATAAGAAACCTTAGGTAGTAGGATATCCTTGTAATACAGGTGTTATAATACAGATGTGTGTGGGACCATGGTGCCAAGAAACTTGGTGCATGGAATCTCTGCTGCTGGTGCAGTTGGGACGTGTTGGTTTATGCCATCGTCTGTCTCTTGGCTGTAAGCAGCTTGTTCTGGACTCCTCTATTTTTAGCTGGCGAGTCAGTATGCACTGCATTTTGCCAGCCCAAATAGGTTGGTAATTTTGGATGAGAGACTGGGAGATCACATCACCACGCCCTGGTTGTGTTAGGTGGTCAGGGACAGCTTGTGTCCAGCAGGATTTGTGTCACCGGTAGGCGCTGCCCTAACACAGCACTCCAGTTGAGCCAGTGAGCCTTGCAGGCCCCAGTCTGCTCCAGGCAAAGCTGCCTCTGGTCTCCCAGAGCTCTGTTTCATTAACTGGCTCGACATTAAGTGCACCCCATGCTGTGTTCCTCAGCACCCTGAGTTCTTTGGGGCCTGGCTAGTTCAGGCAGTGCTCAGCATCTACAGTGCCTGTATTTGTGTCACAGGAAGCCCGAGCTGTTCTTGGGACAGTGGGATACAGGCAGTCATTCTGGCCTTGAAAGTGCCTTTGGAGTCACTAAACTCTGGCAAACCAAGTAGTTCTTCTTTCACCACCAAAATCTGTTTGGCCTGTGGGCAGCCAAGCTGGTTGCTGAGCAGATAGGAGGGGCTGAATGACTGACACTCAGACAGGCCTGAGGGGCTACAGATGAAGATAGACTCACATAGCTTCTAATCTGAATCTAGTTGGATTTTACTTACAAAAATTAAAAGGGTTCTTTGCTAGAAAAAAATCAGTCCTCAAACAGAAAAATTATTCAGGTCTGTCTTGTGATATTTTTATTCTCCACATCCTTTTTGCTCAGCAACCTACAAACCTCCTCACTTAATCCTGACTGTGTTTTGTGTTTTGAATTGGAAAATCATATTAAAGGAGTTGTTGGCTGACTGAGCTCACTCCAGTTGCTTTAGGTGAGCTTTCTGCCAAATGTAAAATAAGCTTCAGAGCATGGCAGTTTCAAGTGAAATAAGACTTACTTTTCAAAGCATAAAATTACGACCAAGAAGTAAATGAGTTTTATGTGGAAGCCAGGGGAGGGAAAAAGCCATTGGACCCTGTTGCAGTCCAAAAAGAAATTTGAAGACACCAATTACATAAATGCAGAAATTTTAGTTAGAGAAAACGTTTAGGTTAGGGTAGTTTTTTTACACTTACTACAATAATCAATCTCTCTCAAATTTTAGAACATTTCCTCTTACCTCAGCTGCAGAAGACTTGTTTGTTTCATAGCCTTAAGTATTGTGACAACTTGTCTTTTCGGAATTTTGAATGTTCTACTGGTGGGAATAGGATGAAGAGCGAAAATATCTTGCCTGTGTTAGCATATTTGTTTTCAAAAATGTAAAAGACATTTTTAAATATTGCCTTGTTGAGATTTTTGTTTCCAATTAGCTTGCTTTATCCAGGTGAACACTCACTGAATTTGTCTTCTGTCAAGTTACTCTTATAAAAAGATCAACCAAACATCAACCTAATAAATTCCATCAAGTTTGCAGAAAGAACTGAAAGATGTGTCTTAAATGCTGGGTGGAAACCTGAAGCAGTGATGAATGTGAAAAAGACATAAATTTCATTATAAATGCATTGATTTCAGTTATGTTACTCTAATGGTTTTCTATTACTTGGGTCTTTTTTACAGTCTTCTGCCTGACTTGAGGCAGCTGACTGTGTAGTACTGGAAAGGGTTAAAATCAACCTGAGGAAAAATTGCAGGGTTTAATTGCACCTACAGGAAATATAACCCATGTGTTTCATATGATTGTCCCTAGAAATACACGCAGGGCAGCAGAAGTTTGGATGGATGAGTATAAAAATTTCTATTACGCAGCAGTGCCTTCAGCCAGGAATGTACCTTATGGCAAGTAAGTCATGAGAGCTTCTTTGCCCATTTGTTTATTCTTCATGACATAGCACCTTCTGAGGTGAAAGCAGTGCTTAATCTGATGTTGTCTCTTTAAGGTATATATCTATTCTTTTCTACTGTTCTTGAGTTTTCTGTGTATTCCATAAACTATATGAAGACAGCAGCCTGACTTTGAAAACTACTTTTTTTTTTTTCTCCTCTAGTATTCAAAGCCGAATGGAGCTCAGAAAGAGACTTAACTGCAAACCCTTTAAGTGGTATCTTGAAAATGTTTATCCTGAGTTGCGGTGAGTTGTGGCTGAAGCAGAGTTCATATGGAATTTTCTTTTTTGCCCTCTCCAGAAATCACTGGTTTCTGTTTCTCCATCCTTGGATGTAAAGGATGTGCTTTACTTTATCTGTGAATGCAATGCCTTATGCAGTTTTATTTGTTTTTTTTTAATTAGTTCTGTTCCTAAAGAGTGATTCTTTTTCCCTAGTCAGCTGCTTTTTCTACTTAGAGCAACTACAGCTGCAGTATTTTAGAGAACAGTGTCCAAGGGACTGAACTTACCCAAGCCTGAAGTTAAGTCTCCTACACAAGCCATTTGTTCAAAAGCACATATTCTGTATCCTGTTGTCATCCTTTTAAAGCTTTTGCCTATGCCTAAACACATGCCTAGTTAAGTGAGGAGACTGAATCTCATTGTGGTACAAATGATGACAGTCAGCAGAAAAGAGGGCTTTGTGTGTTTGGCAGACAAGGGTAGATGCCCAAGACTCTGAGAAGCTGAGTCTCCTGCTCCTTCTTGTCTCCTTTTCTCTTGTCACTGAATAATCACTGACTTTTAGGAAGGGCTGAGAAGGGGGAAGTGAGAGATGACACTGCTCACAGTTTTTGTAACATGAATCCATCCTACTTAATGAGAAATCCTCGGAGAGAAGTACTTTTTGATAGGATAGAAAGATTTTGGATAAATAACCCATTAAGAAGTATGTTGGTCAGGTGTGAGCCCACTAAGCAGTCTGACTAGTCCATCAACCTAATATTGGTAGTGTAGTAGTGTAAGATATTGTGTGTATCTTGTAAGAATACTTGAGGTTTTTTTTCCTGGGGCCACTTCATGTCAGTGGTGCCAGGTAACTGCTAGTGACGTACAGGCTTGAGATGCAAAAGCAGCACCAGCTATTACAGCCCTAGTGTAACATGTGCAGAACCATACATACTAATGAGTCTCATAAACCAGGATGGTACTGAGGAAGTAAGTGTTTGTTTATTTTCTCTTAAAAGTGACAGAGGATATTTGGTTTTGTTTAATCTGTGAGAAGAAATATCTCTGCTGGGAAATGTGCTACCATAAGCATTACTTACATGTAATGTCTTGTTCTGTCATGCCTCATGTGCTCATTCTGCTGGGTTGAATTATTATATTCATGTTATAGTCTGAAGTATTCAAAGGCTCTGATATGCCCTTGTTTTACTGTTCAGTGTGAACTCATGGGCTCTACCCACAACTGTACTTTGAATGCACTTGCCTAGGTGTTTCCATGCTAGGAGTGTACTTTATGTGCAGCCATTAGAAAAAAGATATCAGAAAAACTTTGATTATTATTTTTCATCAAATTCCGAACCCCTTTTTTGACATTTAAGTAAAAACAATCTGAAAACATCTAGAGTGTCCTATTTCTGCCACAAGCTGTGTTGCCTCAAAAGACAAAAGGACTTGATGAGCTAACTGATAATATTAAGCTTTGAGTCACTTTAAATGATAAGTCATCTTTAATCTGATTTTTGTGCCAAGTTTGTGTGTTCATCCTCCTTCTCTGGTACAAATCTTCTGGTACTCTGTGTGTGGTAAGCTTGCAAGTTTACTCATGCTTGGTCAATTAATGATTAGATAATTGCCTCCCCTCAAAAGATGCTTGAGATTTCCAGATGATAGTCATCAGTCATCCTTATCCTCTCATCTTAAAAATACTCTGAGTATTTTTACCAACAAGGAGTTTTAAAAAAACTAAGAAAAACCTCACAAACAAACCCCAAACTGAATCAAGCAGATATTTCTGGTTTTGTTTTAGGGTACCTGATCATCAAGATATAGCCTTTGGGGCTTTGCAGCAGGGTACCAATTGCCTTGACACTTTGGGCCATTTTGCAGATGGTGTTGTTGGAGTTTATGAATGTCATAATGCCGGGGGAAACCAGGTCTGTATGCCATTAATTTTGTTTTCTACAGTAAGTCTTAAACAAAAGAAAGTGAAACTAAACTTTCTAACTCAAGCAGTTACTGTGTACTGGTGAGAGAAAGATGAATCCAAACCAGCGCATCAGTTGTTGTAACAGATTGGCTAAAAAACTTCTCCCTCAAATACAATTTTGCATTTCCAGGATTAAAATCTGAGCCCAGAGATTCATTCAGTGAGCATCACATCATCCCCTTCCTTTGTCACTGTTAATATTTGCTTTTGCACTAGAGGCTGTAGCTTCCTTCCCAGGGGTTTTGTACTTACACAGAAAGCTTTTTTTTCCCAACGAAATGGTGTGTTTGACTTTTTGGGGGTGATTTTTACTTAAAAAAATGTTTGGGTTGCATTAAGCATATGGCCTAAGGTCAGCAAAATAAAAGAATGCTTTGCTGTGCTGCACCATTAGTCATTTACAGTTTGCAAGAGTGGAGCTAAAATAAAAAAATCTGTCATTAATCCCTACTTGACTCTTCTAGAAAACAGAGGTGCCTAAATGTTCACTCACAGTAAGGGGAGTGTTTTAACAAATCCTTTCTAATCCTACTCCTAAACTAATTGCAAATGTGTCAGATCTGTAAATGAGAGCATTAATTATTTCAAAGAATCTATTTATGCAGTTGTGACTTAGTTATCATTCACGAAATACACACAGAGGTTCTCCCTGCTTTCTGTGCTGCTTTGTTACTAAATCCTCGTCAGATTAAACCTGACTTTAAATCAAATGTAATATTAATGTGTCAAGTACAGCTGTTAAAATAGAAGGCTGACCAACTAAAAACTACTCTTGAATGAGTGTCAGAAGTTGGCTCTAATTTAAATTAGAAGGTGAAAAACCTAAAATAAGATGAAGTCTTAAATGAAGTAATTTCCTGGAAGATGCATGATGACAAGTCATTCAAATCAACGTGTGGGAAATGCCTCCTTTCCCTACCATTAAAGAGAATTTACCTGTGGAGGCTTTTTCAATTACCTTTATGAAAGTGCCCTCATCTTTTCAGAAACCACAGTGTGTTTTTTGGGAGAAAGGGTAGATGTGTCACAAGTGCCTCGGAGCAAAAATCTTAGAATTTTCTGCTGATGTTGTGTATTCTTTGTAGATACACAAAGTTATCTTCCTCTTTCAAACTCCCCTCCCCTGAATCTGACCCTTTTCTTTCTATGTTATTTCTTCTGTGGCACTGACCTTGACAACCCAGCATGTCCTTGCTCTGAACAAATACCTTTGAGGGGACATTCAGACAGGTTAGGAGGCAGAATGGGTAAAAACCAGGTTTTATTTCCAAGCAGAACTCATATTGGGTTGAAAAGAAATAAGAGCATGGGAGGAGAGGGATAGGGAACAAACCACAATCTTTAGATCTGTACTTTGTGTTTTGCACCTTATTCTTATCAAGAGGTTTTTCTGGGGAGTTAAGGGCACTTGGATGTTACAGACTGTGGCAATCTTCTCCTATACTTGAAGGGTGTACTCTGGTCTTATGTTCAACACAACTTAAAATGCAAAACCTAAGTAAAAATGGGATTTCTGCCCCTCTTTTTTCCCCTCCCCCAGGTTGGTTGAACTCAGTGGTAGTGTGTGCCTCCAGAGGGCTGAATAGCTTGTGGTGGGCTTGATAATATGCAAAGATGCAGTGTTGTGCTAAGGGGCTAAAGGTAAAACCAAATGCACCTAGGTGCAAGGGGAAGGTTTCAAGTTAGTTGTATCTATTAACTTTTTATTTCTGATTTGACAGAGATTTTCTCAGATATTCCAATTTTTGCATGAAGCTATCAGATTTCCAGCCTGTGCCCTGAGCGTATACGCTGCTTGTAATTTTTCTTCTCCTCTGGTGTAGTGGAACTTGTTCCATCTTATCTCCATTATAGTCATAATTACTGATCAGTGGAGGAAAGTATCTATACACCATTCCTCATAACAGGAAGGGCCATCATGTAGATGTTTCCAGCAACAGAGCTTGGAGCTTTTATGAAGCAGCTGTACTTTGGCTTTTAAATGTGTTAACTTCTTGCATAATTTCTGTTGTGGCCTAGGCTCGTACATCCTTTTGATGGAAGGGTGAAGATATATAAAGGCAATACTTTCCAGGCTCTGACTGACTGCAGGGTTCTCAGACACAAGTTTTACTACATCCCTGGTAGTATTTTCAACTGTCATTTTTCACTATAAATCTTAACAGGGAAGAGTTTAGGGCCATTTGTAACTCCTGATAAGCTCTGAAAATATCTTGCTTAATGCCTTTAGTTGTGGCTAAAAAAGTGGCTATTAATATTTTATTATATATTGATGGTTCTTGTTGACATCTTACAAACTGGACAGAACTGAGAAGGCAAGTAATTTGCTGTCATCTGAGTTAAATATTCTGAGAGTAAAAGGAGAAGTTATCAGTTTAAGAGTTTGGAAGACAAATAAAGGGATGCATAGGTTTGTCCTGGCTTTGCTTTGTTTTCCACAGTTGTCATGATTCTGGTACTTGCAGAATACAGTACTGTCCTGGGGGTGACTATATGATAATTGTATCCCTGTTCATCTGTTTAGCCCAGAAATAAATTTTGCACCTGTGAGACTGGTTCCGAGAGAGAAGGGGGAGAGAAGCAGCGTGGAGTTTGTTATCAGACACTGCGCTCGCTCCCCCACAGCCTTCTCCTGGCTGTGCTGTCTGCAGTGAATAGCAGGAGAGAGCTCTCCTTTGCTTTTCAGTTGGTTTTAGCTAGGTGAGGCAGAGAAGTTCCCTGGACTGTGGTTTTGTTCTTTTCTCGGAACTGTTCAAACCTGCTCTGGACTGAAAACCCAGAAGAGCAGCGGGAGCTCACACCTGTGGCCCACCAGGGCCTGGGATGCAGCATTTCCCAGCCAGGCCAGAGGGACTGGGGACAGACTGAGTGAGCTGAGCTGCACCCCACGAGAGGGACTTTCTGAGTTTGTCATCTCTTCAGAGCGGCAAGAGGTTTTGTTCTTTAGTATTGCTCACTTTTTGTGCTGGGGAGTGCTTTGCCTGTTAAATAAACAGGTTTTTGCTTACTTCCCTCTGAGGAAATCTTTTTCCAAACCAGTTGGAGGAGGGGCTGCTTGAGTATGCTTTCTAGAAGGGCCCCTTTGGAGGTTTTCTCACAAATTTGCTCTAAACCAGGACAGGCACCCATCCAGGGGCTTGGGACGTGTATAACTGTGATTATTTGTAATCTCTTGAGTTGCAAGTTCCGACACTGTTCTGAGCATCTCTTCCGACAGGTATTTAATAATTGTTGAATCTGCTGAGTTTCAAAGTAATTCTACATTTATTTTATTTTTGAAACACTGATATTGTGCATTTAAATGTTACTTAACATACAGGTTTGGCCCTGTATGTCTAAGGTTTTGTATTATACAACTCTAAATCCTCTTTAGTTGCTCGAGAGAAGCTAATCATGCCATTTTAAGTAGTTTATAAGCATGATTTGGATAATTAGCCTGGCTTTAATCAAGTGCTTCTTTCTTCAAAGGATAGTTAGACAAACGGAGACTAGTGTGGACCCTGGAGACTCAACTTGAAAGGAGAGAGGCATATGGAGAGAGTCTGAACATCAGTGAAAGATCAGGCTCTGTGTGAAAAGATGCTGAGATCAAACAAACTGGGCAGCAGTACATACAGAGCAGCTTTTCTTTACTCTCTATTGAAGAGTTGCATATTTAAATACATTTAATGAAGATTCTGTTGTACATTGTGCCTTGGATGGGAGGGAACATTCTCTCTACCCCTTCTGTGTATTTCTTTCTGGGGGTCTTTATTGTATTAAGAACTGCTGTTTCCTCACTGTGGTCCATGTGCTTTGTTCAGTGTGTGGGCAGAGTGGCCAGTGGTGCTGCAGACCAAGTTTTTGGGGGTTTTATGTTTATAATTTTATATATATCTATGTATTTACAGTTGTAGAAATCCTTCCACGTAGAAGACAGGGGAAAGGTGTAATACCCACATACACATATAAAAGTCAACATCTGACTAAATAAGCATTTGGAGGAGTATCTTCCACGAGGCCCTGTGTGACTGCCCGCAGCAGCTGTGCAAAGCCAGCAGAGGGAGCAAACTGCAAGCTCAGCCCTGAGCTGATGTGGGGATGCTGAAGCAATTGGAATTACTGTGTTTGAAAAGGACTTTTCATCTCCTGCCCTGTGGGAAGCAATGAACTGTTCTAATGCTCATATGTAGCTATTTGCAGGATCTTAACCTGTGCTGTATATGCAGAGGTAGCACGTGTTAGCATACACAATTTTGTACATGTTTTGTTTCTTCCTTTTTGTAGGAATGGGCCTTAACAAAGGACAAGTCAGTGAAACACATGGATTTGTGCCTTACTGTTGTGGACAGAGCTCCTGGTTCACTAATAAAACTTCAGGGCTGTAGGGAAAATGACAGCAGACAGGTTAGTATGTCATGATTGCACTCTGCAAACAGTGGGGAGAAAAAAGGATGATGAATAAACAATGCACTGGTGGTCATATCTTCTATAGGCTCTACTTCTACTGTTGTTTGTGTGTGTGAAGCTAGGATTCATGATGTCATAAAGGCAGAATAAGCTTTATCCCAACAGGGGCCTTTTGTAAAGGTTTCACCCATTGATGTGTAACAGTGTTTAACTGCCACGTGTGTCTTCTGAAAGAGTTTATATATTCCACAATGTCTTTTGAAAGGTCTCACTCAGTGAAATTTGAATATTATGTATTCTGTGTCTCAGAAGAATGTGGTTTGGCTTTCCTTCTTTTTAGTTGTGGCCAGTTTATAGCAGCACTAGACTCCTTAAATTCATTTTTATCAATGCAACTTTGTAACTTCATCTATTTCCCATGCCTGAGGAAAATCACATTTGCAGAGTCATACCATCTTTTTTATCTAGTCATAAAACAACTCACCTCTTTCTGCTCAGTCATCAGTTCTGATCTTCTGCCAGCTTCCTTGCTTCTATATCCCTGCTTTTGCAGACAGATAACTGAAACACTGTTGATTAATGAAGGAAGGCATATTCTTGCCACTCTTCAGAGAAGAAAACTAAGGAACCAAGATTTTCTTGATAAGGTTTACAGGCATAATATGGTAGACTTTTTTTTTTTTTAATCCTGTATTTGAGATTTATTCTGTCCTTAACATCATGTTGGACAAAGAACTTTTGACAGCACAGATTGCTTGTCTTCTGTAGAATTGAAAGGTGACAAATTTCTAGATTTCTGTAGTTGTCTATAGTGAATGTGCTTCTTGCTTTTCTGTGCTCAGTATTGTAGTAGTACGTGGATGGATTTTGATTCTGATTTTTTTCTTCAGACCAAAGGTGTCACACAGGTAACAGGATAGGACAGTGTATTTGAGAAGTTTGGAACTAGAGGGAAATGCATTGGTGTATTCTGTGTCTTGCAGAGTGTTAGCAGAAAGGGCAGCTGTTTTGGCAAGCTTGCCAGAACTTGCATACTCATAGTCAAGAATCACCTAAACTGCTCCTATTATTGCAGTTTGTACAGCTTTCCAGGCACAAGCCAGGGAAGCTTATGAAGACTTCAAAGGACAGGATGTAGAATTCTTCCTTTTCCTACTTTTCCAGGTCAATAACTGTATTTTCTCTTCCAGAAATGGGAACAAATTGAAAGCAATTCTAAACTGAGGCACGTTGGCAGCAACCTCTGTCTAGACAGCAGAAATGCCAAAAATGGTGGTCTCACCGTTGAGATCTGCAATCCTTCTTTGTCACAGCAGTGGAAATTCACACTTAATCTGCAGCAGTAGAAGGACTTACAAGCAAAATGCTGTTTCAACTGCAAAACATTGGGCAAAGTTTTGATTGAATTACTGATGTATTTCTTAAAACTTTCCACGGAACTTATATACCTCAGTATTCCACCTTTATCTGAAAGCAGAGTGCTGAAGCAGACACCAGGGATCCAGGGGACACAGAGCACTGCAAAGCTGTCACTGACCATTACTTCACAGGAAGAAGGAATTGTGCTGCAAATTTCAACTGTTCATTTCTGTCTTCAGCTGCTACTTGCACAGCAGATAATTAACTCTAGGAACAACTGACGTATTATAAACAAAAGGATCTGAAGAAACATCTGTGGGGAACAGTTTGGGAGGGAGGGTGGGAAAAATTACTAGGAGAAGGTCATTTGAAAACTCCATTGGAATAGAAGTCATGGTTTGTCATTTCCAGAACCAGAAGTGTCATTTTGAAGTTTTTTTGGTTTGTTTTTTTTTTTTCTCCTGTGTGTACTTGGTAATTTGAATATGAACTTTTCTATGATGGACTCTAAATATAAATATATGAAAGTATATATATTGTCAGCTCCCAATTATTTGTATCAGTTTTCATCATCCTATAATTATCAACAAAGTGATTGATGTATGTATAACCAGAAATTGGATTGGAGTGCTAGGAGAGAGAAATTCTGAGGGTGCGGATTTTGTGCTGCTGGGTATGATGTCCGTGCTTACACTGGATGCTTTTTTTGCTTTGCAAACTGGATCTACTTCTTAACACTTCACCTTCTCTGGAGATCATGAAACTCAGGAGGAGAAAGAAAATAGCAGAGGAAGTCAATGCATCTGCCCAGATGATTGCTTGGATTGTTTATTCCAGCTCGGGAATTCATCACCTGTGCTCTGGATAACGTTAAACCTGTATTTGATATTTGTCTTGATCATTTCTGTAGTCCTTTGTTTTTAAAATATTTCTTCCTTTGTTACAAAATTACAAAACTGCACAGAGCTTTTGTGCAGCTATGTTGGTTCAGCAGAATTTTATTCTGGGCCCTAATGAGGAAAAAAATTGTCTCAAACTCCCCTTTTGGGTTGTAGAAATAAGTTAGAATTGTAACACCACTGATAACAGCACAAGATCTGAATTTTAATTTGCAAGGATGAGGAGCTATGTAATATCTCTGAATTGCACTTGCTTAATTTATAGACCTACTACTGGGGAATTTTCTTCCATTTTGTTTCTTTAAATGTAGCTTTTGAATGCATTCAGGCTTGACTCTGGGAATCAGCCTGGATACCTGCATAGCCTATGTGTTTTTAACCATAGAACTTGTGCATTTTGCAGCTTCAGTCCAGCTGATGTCATTTTTATAAAACAGTACTGTCAAAGGTAACCCCAGCTTTGACCTGTCCTTTCTTATGTTTGCATAGACTATACTTTTTTATTAAAAGCAAATGCTTCAATGAGCTTTTAAAATGAGAGGGAAAGTAAATAAGTATTAATGAGTGAGACAGCATTGACAAAAATTAATGCAGACATGGAGTGCCAGGAAGTGGTTTTGGAAAGATGGATCTTGGAAAAATATAAGGGTTGCTCATAAGGAGATGAAAAACATCTGCTGTACTGTAGTATGCTGGTACAGTGCCCCTCTTTGTCCTGGAAGTAGAGTAGTTCCTGAGTTTTCATTTTCCCCTGGCTGTACCTATGCATCAGGTATAGAGATGGTACTCTCATGGGCAAGGTGGCTTCACTGTGCCAGCTGGAGTGCCCACAGATACCTTGTGTGTCTGAAGGTGTGACCTGCAGGTACCTGCTTGCCTTTGGATGGGGCCCTTAAATCCACTTTTACCCATCCACCATCGTCTGACTTTTTTAATGAATAATACTTTTTCTCTGCTTATCCACAATCCGCTTTCTCCAAAACTTGCCTGTTTTAAAGGCCAGACAGTGGATATACTATTTTCAGCTTTTAGTCTCTCCCTGTAGCCTTTTAATCTAGCTGAGAACCTGAAGAACGTGTTTCATAAACATAGCAATAGATGCCTTCATGATTTGGAAAACAAATGCTGCAATATGAGCTCAGCAGCAAACCAGTTGTTTGAGATTTTGAAAAACAGAATTTAAAAGGAAGTTAAAAAACCCAACCACTCAGCTTCAACTGTGGAGGTATTTCTATTTGCAGCTTTGATCTGATTGAGGGTGGTACTAACTGAAATCAGCAGCTGCGACTCTGAATATTGACCTGCCTCTTATCTCTGAATCAGAATTGCTAGTAAAAAGAAATTTTTAAAAAATCCATATTCCATTGCTTAAGTCTTTAATGACTACCACATTCATAAAGTAGGAATATTTTTTCAGTACTTCCCCATGGATGTTGTGCGTAGGGGTTTTAATATAGAAACTGTATGCTTTCCTTTGAGAGAACAGACAAGAAATGGTATCCTTTTGTTATGTTTACATGACAGTGTGCCAAAGTTACTTACTGTGATTTTAGGGGTTTTTAATGCTGAAGAAATTCACCCATTTGAAAGGTAATTTAAGAGCCCTTGAAGCAAATTGTGATGGAGTCTCCTGAGAACTTTTCTTACCGTCTTCAGAACAAGAATGGTGATACCGTTTATTTCGCAGATTTTCAAAACATAGTTTGGAAACTGTTTTTTTCAGTTGGTTTGAAAAGTCTGCTGTACAGAGCTTGTACTTGTTCATTTTATAGATGGAAACCATCCTTGAAAATTTGTTTAACTTAAATAAAGAAGAACGCTTTATAGATAAGTGTGTGCTGGTTAATAGAACTGGGTAAAGCCAGTGAAGCTGCCTGGAGCTTGTAGATTGAAGTAGTTTTCAAACACTTCATTTCACTTGGTTGCTTCATGAAGTTCCTGTTCTGGAGGTGCATATATGTGGGTGTATATTTTTGTTTATGAAAAGAGATTTTGTTTGTGTTTAATACTGTAACTTTGAGGAAAGTGTCTTATTTTAGAAGCTGTGTTACACTGAGGAGAGGGCTGATTGTATGAAAATATTTTGTCAAGGCACTCCCCCTCCTGCCCCTCTAGGCGTGAGCTGCTGGAGATTCCTGCTGCCTCTCTTTGCTCCCAGCAATCCCTGTGCCAGGGCCTGGTGCAGCTGCAGCTCTCAGCCCCTCGGGGTGCCTGTGCTCAGGGGCTCCCTGCTCTCTCCTGTGCAGGATCTTGTTCAAGTGCCTGTGCTGCACGAGATGATCAATCCTTTTTTTTTTTTTTTGTAATAAAGGTTTTCTAGGGGGCAAACACTCCACCAGTCTTGTTTAGAGAGTTTGCCAATAAACCTGCACCAGGACAGCTGGGGAGGGAGCAAATTCTGCTTGGGAGGTGTGAAAGGAGAATTTTCCTGCTGCCGTAAGAGGAAATAGGGATGCCAACAGGGCATGGCCAGCATCCCTTTGGCAGAGCTGGGCTGTAAGCTCAGTGGGCTGGAGATGGGACAGTGCTCCAGAAATCTCATCTGCGACCTTCTGTGCAGCCTCAGAGATGCCACAGGTCAGCTTGTGGGGCACATCATCCTTTCCCATGCTGTGGCATACAGGGCTAGGTTCTTTGCTCCTGGTCTAAGAAACTCAGCTTTGCAGTCAGCCCCAAGGGCAGGATCAGCCAGCAGAACCTGCAGAAGCATCTACAGGAAAGAATGAAACATTTCCACTCTTTTAATTGTACTGACAGGAAGAGTTTTGCCCAGCAGCCTGTGGGAAAGGAGAAGTCATGGGTACAAACTTGCTCTGTGTAGCAGAAGTCAGTGACTTTCAAAATCTAAATTTAATCAAGGAAATAAGTCTTTAATATTAATTGCTGGCAAAAATAAAAAGACCTTGTCAAGCTGCAGTAAACAAAAGGAACAGTTTTCCATCTGCAGATTATATCTGAGAATTCAAATGAGGATTCTCTCTCTTAAATGCTCTTTAACACCTGGGAGCTGGCAGGTGATACCTAAAGATAATTACTACAGACTTCTGGCAGTAGAAGCTTTTAATTTAATCCAATGTTAAATGTAGGAGTCTGTTATGTGTCTGCCTAGAGTCTTCTGTGTTTCCTGTGTGTACTGTTCTCAATTCACTTCTTAGTGTAAGTAGCAGGACTGAATGAACTATCCAGCAAATTTTGCATTGCTGCTGACCAGAACTCCTTTGTTGCCATGTTAACTGAGTACATAGGTCAGAAAAAGTTTCCCATTCATTTTCTGGAAATTCAGGTCATGCTTTTTAGCAGTTTTTTATGCATGGGTTTACTCTGCTTGCTGGTCACTGTACATAAAAGCAGATGTCTTTATACTGCTATTATAAGGGAATGTTTAAGCTTTTGTTTTTGTGGAGTAACAAAAGCATTTAAAATCCTGAATTTTCAAAAAGATGCCTGTTTGTATTTGGAAAGGAAGCTGAATTTTGGGAGAGAGAAAAAGGCTGCAGCCTGCTTGAGGTAAGGACTATTGTCTTGTTTGAAGTGGATCCTACAGAGCATCGCCCAGTTCCATTCTGCATGTTACTGCCATAACCTTAGTTGTTTTAAGATGTTTAATTTTTATGCACAAATACCAACATACTTTGCATTACTTAGGTTTATTTTAAATGTAGATGCTGTATGAATTTACATGGCCTCGAGTGGCACTCAGGCATCATCTATGTTCTCCTTCAAGCCTGAAATACAGTGAATAATTTCATAGCAATAACTTCTTACAGAATGCTCTAGCAAGAGGCTTGTTCCTCTACAGAACCATTTCAAGTGAATGAAGCCACTGAAAAAAAACCTCTGGGATAATAAGCCATGATTACAGAGTGAGCACAAATGTCAGGGTTGCAGCTTTTGTTAGTCTGCACATTTTATTTACAGCTTAGCATCCAGTAGCTATTTTAAGATCTGCTAGTAATCAAGCTTAAAAATTGGGAATAAAGTCAGTCCACAGATGTTCTCTCTACAGCCTTCCAAGAGGTCTGAATGGGTGCAAAATACCCTTTTGATTTGACTTGATTTCTTGCAGCACAGCAGCAGGTTGCTGCTCTGTGTGCAGGAAGAGAGATCTGTTTGATTTCAAGTTCCTATTTCTACCCAGCAGATGTTTTTAATCCAAGGATTTTGTGAGGTGTTTTTTAATTAAAAAGAATCTGGAAGTAGCGAATAGCTTTCTGTCAAACCTGTATTAATTAAAGGTCATCTTTGATAGTCTGGTAAAAACAAGTTTAGAAAATTGCTACCAAGAGTCTGTTGTGCTCTGGTAGTGTGATCAGCACCACTTCTGTAAAATATTTTTCTCAACTTTTGTGCCACCTCTGTCCCTGTCCAGCAGGTTGTTTGTGAAGTGGGTAGGGGTGGATTCCTGGTGGTAGCTCTGTGCTCAGCTGAGCCAGCCTATTTGTTGCTGCTGGCGGGGCAAGGAATGCTGATCCTGCCTCTCCTCCCTTGGCATCGTGTTTTTATGAGAGAGACTGAGGTGAAGGATGCTCTGGTTTGCCTTCCAGTTGAGATGCCTATTGTAATAATAATAACAACTTATGCCAAAACAGCCTTATTGCTATATGTAAAGCTAGAAGCACCTGTAGTATCAAGAGAGGAGGAACAGGGGTGAGAGACAGAAAGATTTTACGTTTTGCGTCAAGGTCTTGGTTTCAACATAAAGCCAATGTTGACAGGGAGTTTCCTGCTAGAAAGGGGTATAACACTTTGGCCTGGAGAGTCTGGAGAAAGAAAATGTTCCACTCTGCATGCAGAGTGCTTTGTGTGTCATGGAGCACACCACACTGGTGTTAGGCTCTCTGCCAGCTGGTTCCAGAATGGTATGAAAATGTTGCTCTTACTTTTCCTGTTGAATGAGTTATTTGAGAGATGGGGGTATCTTTAGGTCACTGGTGAGGATCAGGGCTTCTGTCATGAGAGGAGCTTTAAAAGAAAATGACACACACACTCTTTCCTTGGTGTCTCGGTAGAAAAGATAAAAATAAGTGAATTAGAATAGAAAGAGGTCCAAAGTGAGAGGATGTGGAGAACCAGATGCAGAGCTGCATCTTTACTCTCCAAAGTCAGTAATTCATAGTTTAAGGAAAAATGAGATCAGGCTATCCTGTGCTCTACAGCATCAGCTGTAACATCTTCAACAGTGGTATCTGTGCCAAGGGCTCAGCTTCTGTTTGGATGCGACCTCTGGCAAGAGCTCAGTTGTTAAAGACCAGATAAATTTTCAGAAGTTTTTAGGACAGTTAGTTTTTAAAAATAAAATTCAGGAAGTTTAAACATCTTGAGAACCAGATGAATTTGAGAGTTAGGAAATCTTCAGCCAATCTGATTCTCCTTTTGTCAGCTCTTCCAATGTAAGTTTGTTTTAATGAATAATTGCTTCCAGGCTGAATGTCTAGCTTCAACTGCCAGCCATTTCTCTGCTGATTATGTTTAATTCCTTAAAATATTTTTTCATAGAATCAGAGCTTCTGGAAAATGATTCTGTAATTTCTTTACTTTTGCCCTTACAGACTGAGCCCTTAAACTAGGTGAGAAGCAGGTTTTTCAGGTCACACATTGCTACAGCTCTTCCCTGAGCTGTCCTCAAGGCAGACAGAGGGATGGTGAGGGGTGAAGGTCCTGCTCTCAGCTCCAGAAAAATAGGATGGGACCCCTATGGTTGTTACTTGTGTAAGATTCCCACTGATGCTTCTCACTCACATTGTTCTTGGGGCTTTGCAAGAAAGACAGCCAGGCAGTGCTCTGAATGATCCTGGGTGGTGTTATATCTTCCTTGGCTTCCAGCAAATCAATGTTGGGCCTGTAGCTGTTTATTTTTCTGGATGAAATCTGCGAAGAGACCATTGCTAGATGTGTATGAGCAGTGTTTGCAGGCAGCTGGTCAGAACTGATGCTCTCGAGAGCCTTTCTGTTCTCTCAGGGAACATCTCAAAAATCGGTTGTCTACCTGTGGTTCTCCTTTTACAGAGCAGGATTAAGTGCTGGAATGGATCGAAGTATTTGCACATCATACTGGTAAATCTTAAGAGGGGAAAATGGAATAAGGGAGACAAACATAGCTCAATTATAAGCCAAGTGGCACAGAGTGGATGCCAGTGGCTACTTCTTTCCCTGCTAAATCTGAAGTCTTTTGTCAGCAAGGAGCAAGAATTGTCCCATTTTGAGCTAGAAAGGCAGGGTGACTGTACAAGAAGAGGTTAGATCATGAACAGTAAGGAGTATATGGATAGGGAGTTAACTCCTGGCTGTTCTTTACAAGTAGTGAGTGAGAAGGCAAAAAAAAAAAATGTTTCCAGGTACCAGGTTTAGGACAAAAGCACTTCATATGTTGAAAATTACACCATGGGTGTGACAGCCCTTTCAGTGGAAACCAGGACTGTAAAACATGGAAAAGTATAAATGTGCACCAGGAAGTGTCTAAGCCAGAGATTGATGGGAGCTTGAAGGGCAGGTGGAGGCAATACTATTGGGTTTTAATTCCATTCCTTTGGTCTTTCCTTAGGCAATTGGCTACTGGGTTATTAAATCCTTTGGTCCATGCTGGCTCACATTTTCCACCTGAAGTGTCCTGAGGCTGGACAAACACATGGATGCACTGAGCACCTTTGGAGCACAGCAGGCAAGAAAAGACAGTGCAGCAGCAGGAACGTGCCAAGGGATGGTGCCAGGTGAGCACACCCTGAAAGAATGACCAAGCAGCTGATATTTAATGTGCTGGGTGGAGAATCCCATCTCCAGCTCTCATTTCAAATTACTTTTCTTGCTACTTACAAAATGATGTCCTCAACCTCTGCATAAAATGTGAAGATGTTTCTGGCTGATTTTTTATATTATAATGGAAAATGGCTGCAGACAGTTTTTAAATTTTACATTGAGGAAATATGGAGAAGAAATTAGTCTGAAAGGATTAGTAAATTAATTTTGTATTTTATTGTGAGTAGCTGTTTAGTGTCTTTGGGGACCAAATTCTACATGATTTTAAGAATTTTATTCCTATCTAAGACTTCCACAGGCATAAGCCCACAGAATCTTCAATAGTTTCTTAGGGAGAAGATTGCATCTTTGTTGTCTTTTCCTTGCATAAGTTCCTCAGGACAGTCTTTGAGAGTTTCTGAAGAAAACAAGTTTTATAGAGTTCTGAAAGCATGCCATGGGATTTATGATTAGCCTGGATACAAAGATCTTTGTGCTGCTTTTGAATTTCGACCTTCCTTAGCAGTGCCTGGGGAAAGGCTTGTATGAGCTTCTGGATATTCTCACCTGGCACAAAGAGAGTCCTGGTTCAAGGTGGGGCACCCTGGGCTCCATTGCTAGAGAAATTATGACAAAAAGGGCGGGTGGCTTCTGCCCCTGCGAACCCCTGCACTGTGGGATTGGTTGGAACCAGCCCTGCTGTTTTGGCTCATGCCAGTACTAGGGTACTTCTGTGATCCACTTGGTATGGATAGACACTTGCTGGTAATGAAACTAAAGGTGTGCTGAGCCTGGCAGGAGCGAGCAATGCCCTTGTAGCAATGACTGTTAGATGACTTTCCAGGAAGATTAAAATAAAAAAGAAAAGGAAAAGCATTCACTTATATAGATTTGGCTAAGTAAAAAGTCATTTCATGGGGGAAAAAAGGGTGAGCCCAAATCTGTGTGAACAGAAGGTGACCCTTCAGCCTGCTTGCTTCACTTCTGGCCTTGCCTGAATACTTGCATTGGAGGAGGCATCATGTCAGGCTGGCTCCCTGTGCCTGCACAGGCCGGAGCAGGAGTAGTCACAAACAGTGTTACTGCTCATGTTGTGGTGTCAAGAGCTCTGTTATTGTGCTGGTGCTCTCTGGTGGGGCAGGGAAGTTACCTGCCCCTCACAGGAAAGATTTTGGAGTTGTACATACAAAAGAGGCAGTCTGAGCCCAAGCTATTCCTGGAGAAAATGCTTGTCTGTGCAGGATGGTTATTTCTGTGTTCACCTGTGCATCCCAGCCCACTGCTGTTTTATCTGGGGGAAATGTCCTTCCCTTTCCCAGCAGATGGACTTGGTGTCCCTTGTGGGTAGGATCCGAGTCGTGCATCCTGTTGGCAGCTCTGCTTTCTTTGACTGGGTGCCCTGCAGCATGAGCTTCCTTAGAAAAGCCAGAGATGGCAGCAAGACAAGTTTTCTGCCGGTTCCCTTGTTCCAGTTTCCTCCTTTTGGCAGAACAGAATTTGATTTTCTTTCTCGCTATTATTATGGGCTGCAAAGAACAGCTCTTAAATTAGCCCCGAGGAGGTGGAAAGGTGGAGGAATCGCTGTGGGGAGTTTGGTCTGATGCATGTAATAAGCACAAGCTCTACCTGATTCGACTGATGAACCCTGTCATATGCACAGCCCTCTCCTCTGTTTGTTTTTGTTGTTTTAATTAACTTTTGGCAGCCATGCCAAATGCAGCTGCTGCGCCTTTTCCCAAGCACTGCTGCAATGTTACAGTGAAGTTCTTCAGCCACAGCTTGGCTTGGGAGGCTTGGGTACGTCTAAGAAGCCTCCTGTGAAACCCAAGCCCTGTGTGAAGGTGCCTAAATATCCCCCAACAGTGACCCTTTATTCCCCTTTCATAAAACACTCCTGGCTCCATTTTCTCCCCACTGCTCTGAGCAGCTCAGAATCTGCTGTTCTTGCCACTTCTTCAGGACATTCATGCACTGTTTGGTCAGAGATACTCCTGCTGGAAGGGTAGAGTTGGGCTCTTCAGCCATCCCGTGGGGATGTTCACCCCTGGGGATACAGATCTGGTGTGTGTGACACTGGCCCTGTTACCAGAGCCTCTGAAGACTGTCCCTCTCTAGGGGAGACTTCTCGTCAGCCCCAGGGACTGTGGAGCAGTTGCACTGCCCCAGTTTGAGGGGATGGACACCCTGGAGCACCTGGCTGATGGGGAGGGGACGGGAGGCAGCACACAAACCACATCAGTGCCCTGCAGCATCATTGGGCAATGCAGGATTTAGGTCACCTGCCTGGGGAGCAGTTTGTGCCCTGCTGACTGCCTCTATCACACAGGCCTGAGGTGCTGACAGGAGAGAAGGGCAACTTTTGAACCCCAAGTATAACTTCCCTTGACTTCTGATAAGGTGTTATGGTTTGCTTTCAGGGAGGGAGGGGAGCTTTGCAATCACCCATTTTTACAGAAATCTGCCCTAAAAAGGTGGAGCTGCTCATACATTCCTGGGTGCTTCAGCCTTTGCGTGGAGCCCCACAGAACAGCAGCCACATCAAATCTCATCCACTGCTGGTTTTTGTTATCCGCATGACAAACTGGGTTAAGCTACCTCAGGCAAAAAGAAATCCTGCAGGCTGCTGTGAGGCTGTCATTGCTAGAGAGCTCTGTCAGCTGGGAAAGGGCACTGCTTTCATGCAACAATGAACCTCACCATGCTATAAATAGCTCCTTGTTGTTTGAAAAGAAACAGAGGAAATTCTTTCTCACTCTCTTTCTGTTGCAGTTTTCTCCTTTCAGGTAGCATAAAAGCCATTTGGTTATTTGCAGCACAGAAGCAGAACTGGTTGGGGCCAGAGGCCATAAAATCAGTGAGACAACAGGTAGGGTGAGCACATGGGGAGGAGAGAAGGGTCTGGCACGGTTGGTTAAACCTGATGCACAGGCATGAGGCTGGCTCCCACCCACAGAGCTGCAGGACAGCATTTCCAGCTGCCTGGGGTTTGGGCTGTGGCAGGGCAGCTCCCTTGCAGCCCAGTTGTGCTTGGCATCTGCTCTCCCTTGCTCAGAGGTCATCACCCCTGCAGGCTGCTCTTTGGGGAAGCAATCAGGGAAGGGTCTCTGCCAGTGCCTGCGAGCTTTTCATGATCCGTGATTTACCACTGGCCTGCTGAACCACTGCTCTGTATTGAAATTTGGTGGTGATGCTACTGGAAAAATCACCAGAAACAGATCATATATGCTGGCCTGTGGGAAAAAGTTCCTGAATTTGTTTTGCTTATCACATGAACAACAGAAAGCTGTTGCTGGCAGCCACTGAGTCCACTTGAATGTCTGTGCTTGGTGTGTGTTTGTGTGTACTTGCCCCAGGCCAGGGGGCTTTTTTTTGTTCAAAAAAGCAGCTTCTAAAATCATTGTAGTGCACCATGCCTTGATATTGGCTGTTATCATCTCAGGCAAGAGAATGCTGCTGTGTATGGAGGATTGGTTTAAATTGTCTATGGCCAGTTTGTTGCAATGGCCAAGAAAGGGCCACAGATGTTTAACAGCTGGTCTGAGTCTCACTGAAGTACCTTTCAGATCCTCCAGGGTCACACACCTCAAGCTCCTGGCTGCAGTAACAGGTTTTCTTCATTAAATGAGCAAGTATTTCTTCTATTTTAGTAAGTTTATTAAACCTGACTTGCAGTATTTAATAGCACTACTTGCTCAGCTTGTGGTTGTAAACTGTGGGTGATCATCCATGACTAATTTAGTAAATACTTGACATTACCTGGTGTCTGAAAAGACAAACTGTGGAACTCTGCAGTGGCACTTTGGAAATTGCTTTACTGAATACAGCAATGCTCTACCTGTTCAATAATAATTAACAGGATGGGAGAAAAAGAAAAAAGTGATTATCTGAACACAGAAACACTATGCTGATGTTGTGCTGAGCTACTTGTTGGGATGTCTCTCTTCCACCCCGGATCAGAAGTAGCTGTGGGTTTTAGGTGGTGGTGAGTTGTTTGGCACAGTAATGGAGAGGACTGAAAAAAGATGAATTGGGATGTCAAGGAGAAGAACACACACATACTCTGGAGGAACACCAGCAGGTACAGAACTACATTTTCTTTGCAAATGTTGGATGGGGTTTTTCCTCTGTGGCTGGGTGCAAATACAATTGCTTATGCTTGGAAACCAGCTTTTCCGGTTCATGTGTCCAAGATATAACTATGCCCATTAATTCATGTGTTTGCCTTTATCTCCAACAGTTTCAATCTGAAAAGGATGGGGTACTGATAGAATAGTAGGCTATGAACTTTTCCAGTTCCTGAGAGTGATTTGCAATTTATTCTGGCATGGCTGCCTGCAGATGCTAGTCTTATTCACAGCAAATAAATGTCTCTCCCCTTCCTGCTTTCCCTCAAACCTTTCAGTTTTGGGGGGATTATTATTTGGCATCATGGTAGCTGACTGTTCCTAAATTTTGTGTGTGTCCAGGAGAGGTGGAACAGGTTTGCTTTGCTGTGTCCCCAAAGAATCTGAGACATTGTTGCCATCTTAAATCCTGCTTTGTTACCCTTGGGGAGTCTGAATCTCACAGGCTGAATATCTAACGTTTCTTTTAAGGTTGCAGTCCAGCCCTGAGTCATAGAAGTAGGAAAAGGAGCATATTTTGGCTTGTTGCACCTCGGTGTGTTCTCACTGCAATTGGTTCCAGCTGCCTCCAGGCCAGGGCAGGGAGGTGAGTCCGTCTGCTCAAGGGAGCTGACTGTCATCCAAGTTTGTGGATTGCCAATTCCCTGTGAATCTGAGAACCTTTCTTGCTGCTGCTCTTGCTTCTTTGATTAAGGATGGACTGCAGATTCCTAGGCACAGCCTGTGACAGGAAATGTAATCTGCAAAAAAAGCCCTGATGAAATACATGAATCCCATGCTGGCATTGCTGGTGCAGGTGTTCCTGAAGAATCCTGTCCAAGTCCTCGCCAGGGAAAGTGAGAACACCAGAGAAGCGAGAGAGTTCCTGGCTTCTCAATTCCCATCACCTTTTGTGTATAGATTTCTTAAACTCTCATTCCCAAAGACAAAAGTGTGACTGTGCTGTAATCCAAGGAAACTGCCGCATGGAGGCCGTCTCTGAAGAGAGAGGGGATGGCTTTGCTTTGCAGGGGTCTGATGAGATGCCATTCATTACTGCCTGTAAAGTGCTTTTTCAAATCTCAGGTGAGAGTGGTTTAGGAGAGTCCATGCTTTGACTTGGTGACAGCTGCAGGTGTCCTTCTCTGCAGTGTCTGTGAGGTGGCATTTTTATTCTCTCTGTTTCTCTCTGGGGACTGAGGGACAAGTGGAATAGGATATTAGAAAACACTGCAAAAGGGAATGTTAAGTTTGGCTTAATTAATAAAGACCATGTTGTTGGAATTAATTGCAAATTCTCCTGAGAATAATTTCACGGGAGATTGAGTTAGTGCAGGCCCTGGCCTGATCTGAATAGATGGCAACGTTGTAAATGACAGCACCAAGGTAATGCGTGTGTCTGTGTCAATCAGATCCTGGGATTCATAATTTCATAAATTAAAATCGTTTTTTTTATTCAATTAGTGTGTTAAAGATGATTTGCATTGCTTATTGTACACCTGATGGTGTGGCCTGATCAGACACAGCGTTAGCTCTGGTCACGGCACATCGAGGGAACAAAGTGCTGTGCTGCTGGGGGTGACTCTCCAGCCATGACAGGGAACAAGGAGAATTCTCATTTGGTTTATGGCACAAGTGCACATCCCACCTGGTGTGTAGCTGGTCTCACTGCAGGGGCTTGCAATCCTCTCCTTAGGTCCCTCCTGCTGTGTGTGCCTACGGAGCCATGTAGGGAGCCACCTGTGCATGGCTGTTCCAGTCTCGGGGAGCCCTGCCCTGAGCCAGGGCAGGATCGTGCCAGTCCCTCACCCTGACGATGCACCTGCCCATTTCCAGCCTCTGCACTCCTTTGGGATGAGCCAGCCTCCACTCTGAGCTGCAGGCACGCACTGTGGTTGGATCACCTCTTGAGCGTGGATGTGACGTCTCAGAGCAGAAACCCGTGAGTTCCTCCCCTGCTGCTCAGCAGTGACTGTTGTGCAAAATCACGCAGCAGAGAAAAGGAGTCTGTTTCTTGTGTGGACAGACTCTCTTTCAGACCAGGATTAAGGGCTGCCAATGCAGCTATTTACATGTTGAAAAGATTTCTGAGATCTTGACTGTGTTGAACAGCCAGAATCTCTTGCCACCCTTTTGTTATACTAAGCAACTTCAGAAAAATAGTCCCCTCCTAGGGACTAGGTCCATAAAGACATCAAATAGGTCAAGGGGCTTGTTGCTGGTTGTTTCTGTTAATTTTTTTTCCTGGAATTCTGGCTTTTTCTTAGCACAGCTTAGGTGCAAATTAAATTCCTTCATGTGGAAAATACAAGATGCTGTGAAGAAACACCCTGAGCAAATCAGACGTGGCAGCCTGACAGATCCCAGCCAGAGGTCAGTGTTGAGCCACACTCCCACACCTGGAGACGCCGGGCAGCCCAGTCCCAGTGGAGCCTTTGCAGCCACGGGGCAATGAAGGACACAGCCCGAGGCTTGGGGGACATCCTTATTGTGGCTGTTGGCAAAGACCGACTGTAACCCCACTTGTGTGTTCTCCTGCAAGGCTTCTGCTGCCTGGGTGGAATAAGGTTTAAACCAGGTCCTAGCAACTTGCTGACTTGGAGTTGGGAAACAGCGGCCATCTGCAGATCACACGTATCTGGTTTTGCCAGCAAATGCCACTCATGCGGTGTGCAGGTTATGGTTTGCTGGGTACCACTGGTGGTACTGAAAATGCTGGCCAGGAAGAGGCAGAGCAGTGAGGACAAAGGGCTGGTTCTGTTCAGCAGAGAGATTTGAGAGCTGGGACAGCTCTCCCTCTTCTTATGTCCACCCTGCTCTGCCCTGAGGTGGCTGGGAAGCGTTGCTTGTTGGGGTCAGGATGGCATGAGGGGGACAGTGGTCCCCTTTCCTATGCCTGTGTGCAGACTACACTGAAAGGCTTTTTCAAGCTAATTCTTTCTAAAGAAAATGCCTTTGTCCCCAGTGGCTGGATAAAGATTGTAGGTTTATGATTCTAATGGTCTCAGAGTGTGAACCTGTAACCTGCGGTATATTCTCTACCTCCTCTCACTTACGCACCCAGAGCATGACCAAACATCTCCTCCACCTAGTTCAGAAAAGAACAAGACCAGAAGAGCAATGGGTAATATATCTGACTGTATTTCAAAGTTGTTGATTGTAAACAAACTTTGTTGAAGAAATAAAATCACATGACAAGATATCAGAGTGATACTATAAATCCATTTGTTATTGTTGCCACACTTCACATTTTTGGAACTCCGAATTCAGCTTATGGTGTACAAAACTTGTAAAAATTTATTGCAAGCGTGCCTTTGTGTAGAACAAAACTGGTGTCACAAAAGTAGTTCTCTGTCCCATGCAGAAACACAGTTGTGTGTCTCTTACTATGAAGAGGTCACACATCTGCATTTCCTGAAAGACTTGGCTATTATAAAATTGCTCTGAGAAGATTTTTAAAACGAAAAAGAAAAAAAAGAAAGGTATTTTGCAGTGTATACTTTACCTCTGTAATCTATTCTTTCAACAGAAATCTTTAGAATTGTAAAGAATGTGGAACTTTGCAACAGAACCGCAGTTGCTGATGGTGTGAGCACAGCCCAGTGGTCTTGAAAGCACTCGGCCAGCTACGGCCCATCCTCGCATTTGGAACCGTCACTGCATTTGATGGAATGTAAGTCACACACATTGAAAAAGAAATGGAAACAAAATGTGGAGGGGGAGACTCTTTCTCTGGAATCCCCATTGTTCCTGTTTCTCCTGTGGTGCTTCCACAGTCTGTATCTTCCATGCTGTGCTGACATGCAGCAGTGCTGTGACTCCAAGGCTGATGACTACTGAACATGTACAGTCTAAGGAAAGGCATGGAGTGAGGCCAGGGATGTAGCTAAAGCAGGGTTTGTGTTACTAAATCAGCTGTGCAGACTGGTTATGTTAAACATCAGCCTTTTCTTTTAATTCAAAGGCAGCAGGCGAGGGGGTATACATGCTGGAATGATGAGAGTTAGAAGGAATCACGTGGCTCTTCTCCCTCCATGTGCCCATCCTCTGAACTTTCCTCTGCCTTTTCCAACTCACTGTTGCCCTTGAACTCCTCCTTGTGTCAGACCATGCTGATTCGCCTCACCTTTACAGGATCAGATTAAACGCTGGCATAAACCTGAGTTTTTTTATCTCTGATATCACCCCCAGACCATGGGATCAAGCTATTTTTTATTTCAGTACTGAAATGCCAGGCAAAGATTTGGTTTATATCTAGAAGAAAAATCCAGGTTGTAAAATAAGTCCGAGAGACCTGCAAACTGTGTTCCATCAAATGAGCAACTATGTTTCATAGAGACATGCAAATTGTTCAGCAGTCACGTTTTGCAAATGCCTTGACAAAGATTATTTGAGAACAAGACCACAAAGTTACTTTGACACAAGCGGGTTAGGGTTCTGGACAGCTAAACCCAGTGCGCTGTGCTTTGCTTTTCAATTTCTTCGCTTTTTGGGGGGAACTAGTAGAAATAGATCAAAATGCTCTGAAGGCCAGAGCACACTGTAAATACTTGAAGTGTGAAAGCATTTGCCAGAGTGTTTATTTTAAAAACAGAGGTGCCAGGGCTGGGAGCAAACTGCATAAGCCTGGCATTTTCCCTTTCCTAGAAAAACTTCTGAGACCATCTGACTTGTCCAAGGAGCTTGGATTGCAAATTTTGATCTTGTGTCTCCCCAGCTTTTTTCCCCAGTCAGTTCCTGCACATCACAGTCCTACAGCACAGCATGGCAGTCCTCTCCCACTGGGTTCCTCACCCAGGGCCCCCAGGCATCCAAAGTTGTTCAGGTACAGCAACTGATGCTTTCCTGGGTAAGGTTTTCACCTACACTTCACATGGACCACTTTGACATCCAATACAAGCAATTATTACTTCAAAGGAGTGATACAAAAGGGATTTACCATTTAAGGCTTTTTCGTGATACGTAACAGCTGTTTACCAAACCCATCAGAGTGAAAGGGCTTTAAAAAGCAAAGCAAAACACAAAGAAAATCCCCGGACCCTGTCAAAGGTCTCTCTATGACAGCAATGCAGAGCTGAGGAATATTACAGCCATTCCAGTTGGAGCAGTGGCTGCTGAAACCTCCTTGGGGTCCATCCAAACCTGCTGGAGCAGCACTAATGGGGCAAAGCAGGCAACACCTTCACAGTGATTGCAATCAAAACAGCCTGCAGAAACAATACCCTGTTTCATCTGAGATCTGCAAAACAGCAGAAAGGACCAGCAAAGCAACGCTACAAAAGGAAACTGAAGGGCCAACTCTGTGTTGTCAACTCTTGCAGACTGACCAAGAACCTGCAGGATGCTTTGGATGTGTTCAAAATGCAAGGAATGAGGGAAGCAAAGGAAAATATGGGGCAGAAAACTTCTCCAGGGCTAGATTTCCAGAGGGACAAAGCTGTCACTCAAAAGAGGAAGAGATCCTTTTTACAAAGCAGAGCTGTTCCCAACTGTTTCCCAACAGTGAGGTGATGACACAGAGGTGCTTCCAGTTCATGATATTTCTGGAAACAAAGGTAAGTTTAGGAAGAATTGCAAGAAGAATGAATATATATCAAGTAGCACTGATGACAGGCTTGCTTTTGAGGAGATGATGTTATGTGTTGGTGCAAGTATCCTAGTTAACAGCAGGCCAAATATATACCTGTTTTGAGCTCGGAGTTCCTTGCCCTTGTGAAACTGTGAACAGGCCTTCAGCACTTGACTGTTTTTCTCAGCCAGACTGAGATGGGCTTGTTTTACAAACAACCAATCTTACATAAGTCCGAGCATGAAGAAAGTGCCATGGCAAACTCCATACCAGAGTAGGATGGAAGACTTCATATTCCATCTAAGCCTCAGTGACTTTTCTCAACTCAGTAATTATTTGTCTGAATTTCACACTGTTTACCGGACCATTGCAGAGCTTCAGATTTTCCATTTATCTCTTCTTAGTTCCCCTAGGCCTGTTGGGTTCCTACATTTTATCAGATTTTCTCTTACCTTTAGTGCAATTTGGTTTTGACTCATACCAGCCTGTATAAAGGAACCCGTGCTAAGTCCCACAGCCCTTACTTAGGGGAAAATTATATTTGGCATACTTTCATTTCTAGTTTGGAAAAGTGCTTCTGAACAAGAACCAAGTCACTGAAAACACAGAACATGGCCTTAATGAGCAGGAGTGCAAACTCCACTTTACAGTTTCATCACCCCCCCTTATCTGTGCTGTGCCTTGGTGTCTGGTAGGAAAGGAGAATCATTAGCATTTGCTAAGCTAATGATGTCTCACAAGTGCTGAGTTGTTACAGCACTTTGCAATCCTTGCTTGGAAAGTACCAGAGATGCACAGAAATGTCAGAGCAGCATAATTCCCCCCTCAGCAGAGTCAGCTCTAACATGAGGGGACTAAGGCGTGGAAGAATGAGATACTGGAGGCTTCTTTCACTACTCACCAGCTCTAGACAGACTTCTAAATAACTGTTAGAAAGAAAATAACATCTTTGGGAAAAAAAAAAGGCCACAGGCCACATAGCTGGAGGTAAAGAACAGGACTGGTGTTTTTGAGTTGCTGAATTCAATTTTCTCTAGGACTTACCTGAAGAAAACAAAGGTGTACTTCTATAAATTATGACTCCTAGACTACTTGTATATAGAAAGGTAGGGGATAGAGAATAGAAACATAAAATGGAGATGAGATTTCTTTAAACTGTGCCCTATTGTCAAGTGTACAGATGGGCTGAAGTAAAAAGTGGCAGAATTCCTGCAAGCCCTTGAAGCATTTTTCAACTGAGACAACAATGGAAACCTCTTCCCAGTGGCTTCTAAGCTCTGGCAAGTGTGGTATTACACACTGGGAAAAGAAATGTTTTCCAAGAATGGATTGTGGTGACAGACATTTCCTGAAAGTACTGTGCATAGCAGGTGGTTGGTATGTCTTACTGATGGTCTTGGTTCTTTGAAACAAGGTTTGCATACCATGAACAAGTAATTATTGGTTTTTAGAAGTACATATCAGTGAAAATTCAATTTAGAAAGGAGCTGTGCTCCCTTCACTACTTCAGTGTCAAACTTATTTTATTTTCCTGCAAAGGTTTAGAGACACTCCTCTGTGACCTGGTCGGCATTTTGACTGCATTCTACCTACTGCTGAGTTCTCAGATCTCTAACCCAGATTGTCTTAAGGCTACAAACAACCCAAACTATCATTTCACAAGCTATTGCACAATTAGACACACACACACTATAACGAGCATCCTTGCACTACTTTAAGACTTTTTTCACCCCTTTAATTAGGGAGAAGCTTTAATGTTACAAGCATGTGAGGAACCAAATCTGAGTAAGCCAGTTTGCAGTAAAGGAAATAATCCTACACAGGCTGAGCTGCAGTTGACAAACTTTAACCTTTTAAAAATTATCCTGTATCTTCCTTAATTATTTTGCCTTAGTTGTAGTAACAGAAAAAGTGCAAGATGCTTTTTCAACAAGGAGAAATCTTAACTTTCCCCAACTCTATCCACTTCCAGTCAATAAAAGGAAAAGATGAAGGGGAAGAGTTATCTACACTTTGGTGGCTTTTGCTTGTTGGCTTCAAGAGCCAAAATTCAGGCATTCAGACATACAAATATATATAACTATTTTTGCTTACTTACGGAATGTTTATGCACGATAAGAACAACAGTTCAAAATGATGAGGGATGGTTAAGGCTAAGAAAATGAAATTCATTGCAAAGCTATAATTTTGTCTTCATTTTTCTCCTTTACAAAGGAGACTAAAGCATCTTCCCTGTAATAGTCAGCCACTGTGTAATCCCCCGTCAACACCAATTCTAGGGAAAACTACTCAGGACCCAGTCCCTGAGGCAAAAAGCTAGGATCTCATGATTTGAGCTCAAGTAATCTGCATAATTAACTGCATACATTGGTGACAAATTAAATATTCTAAGGCCTCCGGCCTACAGTCACCTGAAAAAGAAAAGGCATTTTCTGTACGGGATGGCCTAGATCCAGACCTTTAAGCATACATAGTTATGTAACAATTGGCCAAGGGCTCCAGATTTATCCCAGGAGCCTACAACATAGCTGGAGAGTGGTCTGGCTACTCCTCAGAAATGCCAAGAGGCTCCAGGGTGGTCTTGGAAACCATCCCATGTCTGCTGGGGGCATGGGTAAGGAAGCAGCTACTGTTCATTTAAGCCACCCCATCAGCAAAGTTCCAGCCAAACTATTCCTTGCTGCCCCAATTTTAACTACCATATAAATTTATGGGATATAATGAGCTAGTAGCCACACTTCCTGATCCAATATAGGCTGGCATTGGCTGAAGCAGGGAGCAATAAGAACACTCTGTGAAATTTCCTGAAAAAAAGAAAACTGTAGGTTTATATTGCTGAACATTTATTTTTCATGCTTCAGGCTAGCTGCTGTCTCCCTTTGAATACTTACAAGACTGACAAGAACCAGCTATCAAACACACTCAGTCTGAAGAGGGGGGGTCTCAGTTCTCTGCAGGGTCAAGAAATTTTGAACTCATCTTTGGGTTCTTGTGCAGCTTGGCATTGTCAAGGGCTAGAGTGGTACAAACCCACCTCCTTCTTTTGTGGTTAGGAGGCCTCAGTGCACAAAGTTTTGTCCTTTCTCCCATGTTTCCTGGGTGGAGACCTTGTGGACCGAGAAGTGAAAAGAGGATGCTTAGGAATCCCACTGCTGTTCATTGTGCAGCTGGCAAGCAGAGCAGGATGTGTGGGACAGGCTCCAGGCTGTAGCACAAGCAGAACCACCATGGAGTTGGCCATCCCCTTCTCTCCTTGCAACCAGGTCTGAGATCTGCCTCTAGGTCTACACCAAACAGTAAGACTTCAGTGGAAACAGAAAGGTGTCAGTGCAAGGATACTCCATGGGCTAGTCATTCATTTACTAACCCCTGCTGGATTCTTCCTCTGTTATTATGTACATGCTATGCATTTGCACGGCACAGAGTGATGAAATCTGAGGAGTTTCCAAATTTATGTTGGTTACCCTCTATTGCCTCTTGTTACATAGATACATGTAACCTGGTAAGATCTACACTGATCAATCAATCATTCACTCCATTCTTCTTGAATCAACTTCAGTCATTCTTTGGGAGTAAAACTTTTCAGACTTGGGGTCCTCTAATCAACATGGTTTTCTGTCCTGTAAGTTAATGCAATCCTGTTTGTGCCCATCACTGCTAACCTTCAGAATACAGACTTTTTTATGATTGAGTTGTGGACTGAAATCAGTGAAGTGTAGAGAGCAGGGTATTACTTCCCCTCAGTACTGACTCCCTTGTTTCAATCATACCTCTCTCTCTCGGCATTGTTTTCTGAAACTCCAGTGGCTTTCAGATTCCACGAGCACCAAAACATGGCCTTGGCTACCAGCTCACAATGGTGCTTGTCCTCTACAGCGTCACTCAGAACAGAAGAACTCTTTGGACTTACTCTGTTTTAGCAAGGTTTAAGGTTGATTGCAACTGGACTTCCTTCCTTTTCTAAGACACAACGCTACGTTATTTTGCTAAACATGTAATCTGCTTAATTACAACTACCGTGATAAGCCCTGAACTCTACCAAGAAGAATTCCTACAGAACACCCCACAAGTGGTAAAGGGAAACACTTGGCTATTAGTGACTTTTTTGTTTCTCCCAACTGTGTGCCAAAAAAAATTCTAAAGTGGACCAAAAAGGTCTTGACAGTTACCAAAGAAAAAGCAAGAAATTATTGTTCTTAAAACTTTAACAGTCCATTACATTAGCTTTTTAAGCAACATTTAAGATACAGTTGAAATCAAGAAAAAATATAGTTGATATATTTTGATTTCTCACCTGTACACTGACCGTGGCAGTTAAGATGTGAGGCAGTATTACTTACTGGTTTACCCACTGTTAATACTTACAGTATTAATCACTGTTTGTGTATAAAATGTTTCATCCTGATTAAAAAAGAAAATCAGTGTAACGTATTTGTCATTTTAAATTCACTAATGTACTTGGTTTCTCCTAATTTTCCTGTGTTCTAGCTGGGATCGAATTGTCTTATGTTACATTAATAAAAACAAAAGGGAAAGAAAAAAACCACAGAAAGAAAAAATGATGAGTGGTCCTCAGTTGCTGGCTGCCTGCCTGTGAGGGTGGTGTTTGTCAAGATGCCTGCTGCAGTGTTCCTGTGCTGGGCTGCTCCGCCTGTCCCACCGGAGGGTGGCAGCCCACGGTGCGGCCTCACAGGGCTCGTCCCGGAATTTAGTAACTCCAAGGAAGGTGGAGAGCTTCCTGTAATACCCGTTAGGACTGCTGGGCTGTGCCAGCTTCTGATAAACTCTTGGCCCAAGAGGAACGTTACAAGATGACCCTGTTCAACAACTAGCATTGAGATGATGGCTAACTTAAGTCTGGTTTGGGTGTACAGATTCCCACAGGGCGTTCACATATGCAATTTTGTGTCAGCTTTTCCAGTGGCACATTCTGCACGACACATTTACATCCAGCTGATACTAGGAACAAAGTTTGCACCTCTCTAGTGGCATCACTTGGCATTTTTGGACGACAGCACTGGTGGTGTCACAAGTTCCTTGCTTTGCCACTCCAGGTGTGGTATCTTCTGCTTTCCCTCCAGCCCCTGCCTGTGCCACCAAGAGCAAAGCATCAATGGGTGGGTGAGGTGTCCTCCAGGCCCAGAAGCTCCTTTACAAGTCTTTCACCAAACTGTGCGCGGCTGTACCTTGTCACGTGGTAGGCCTCTGACATTTTGTAGAGGATGTAGGCATTATTTATAGCGATGCTGATGGCAAACCAGAACACTTGTTGCCAGGTCTTGTTTGGTTTGTGAGAAATGAAATACCTAAAAGCCAAGAAAGGAGGGAAAAACAGTGTTCAGCCAAACAATTGCAGCTGGGATGCAAGAAATCACCCCAGACAAAGATCCTGCAGTCCCAAAGGAGAAGCAGACATGGGATTTAATGCCTGGTTCAAATACTATTTAAAGAAATTTTGTACAATGTATTTGACAGTAATTTACAGCAAATTTATAAAATTTTTGAGATTTCTGGTAGTGTGTAAAAGAACAGACCTCCTTGCTCTCAGAGGCAAACTTCAGCAATACTCTCACCTCTATATCACTCCATGTAAATAAGAGTACTGATAAACATTCCTTGAGCTCACCCATGACAAATATCCTTGTGATGGGAGATGTAGGTCTGAATCCCTCCAATTTGTAACAAAAAAAAAAAGCCCCAGTCACATTACATGCCAGTTTTGGGAAGCTTGCTGATGCTTCTCCTGAGGTTTATTGTGAGCGAAGAATGATTGCTGCTGCTGTCAACAGTAGGTGGGAGGATGTGGGGGTAGAGCGAGAGCGTACACTGCTGGTAGGTGGACCACAAGGCGGAACTAGAAAGGACTGACATCTTTATATTTAGGTTATGACTAATTCTAGGACTGCCAGAATATTCTCTCTTCAGTCATAAGATTTCCCATTCTCCCATTTTCCTACTTTCATTTTTTTAGTAACCGTTTAAATCTACTACCCCAGATCTTTTCTGCATTGATTTCCTCAGATCAGATCCCAACATCATTCTCCAGCGACCACATCCTCCTCTTTCACATATTCTACTGAATTCTTGCTGCCTTGCCCAGAACTGACTTGAAAAATCTGTGCTGCTTTTTCTCCTTCTCAGTATCTCGTTCTTGAAACCTTCTGTACCTCACTGCTATTCCCACAGCCAAGCTTCACTACTGCTATTCTTACTCACTTCTGTTCCTCCCTGCTACATTAAGAGCTAACACTGAGGACAACAACTGGAATTCAGGAGCCAAAAGTTCTACATTCTGCTCTCTCATCGTGTAGATCAGCTTTACATGCATAACTGAATGTCTTTTTTCTTCTGGCTCCAGGTGATGCAAATATCACAAGGACAGATTATCACCCAAACACCATCTACTGCTAGAGCTGAACAGCTGAGCTAGCCTGAGAGACTTGTAGGGCTCACAGACCCTTGCTGAATTCTCTATCAGTCTGCTGGCTCATCCTCCCATCACTTCTTAAAAGTAATTTATAAGATGAAAAGACCTGTGTCTCAAAATTTCTTTTTTTGACTGATGGATGAGTAGATAGAGCCAAACCAATACCAGCAATGTAGTTCTTGCTTTGTGCAGAGTCAGCCTCTGATCTTTGATTTAAACAGAAGTTCTGTCAGAGACTCAAAGTAGCATTGGGCCCTCAGATGCAGCTGAACATGAACAACTCAAACCTTGCAGCAACAGAAAAGGTGTGAAAGAAGGACACAAAAACATGCACATCTTCTTACTTACTTGCTGTATTTATCATCATATTTGCAGATATAGCTAAGGTGAGCAGCAAAGGCTTCAACTGCCAGTGGGCATGGAATTTCTCCACTCTTTCTCTTAATTATAACTCCTGCGTCAATTAGAAACATAATAGTTTTAAATTGACATCGTAATTTTAGCAACTGAAAAATATGTTTTCTATATGTGGCTTATAAAATAAACATTACTGACAGTTTCCCCCCTAAAGCTGGAAAACTATCTGTAACAGAGATGCTAATTTGATTTCCTTTCCCACAGGTAGGACATTGAGCAAGTGGAAGGGGAAGAAGATGGACCATTTTTCAGTTGGAAATGAAAAGATATTAGACACAAACATCTTTGCCATATATTCAAAAGAACCCACACATTCCTGTAGTCCCACAGTAGCCCCCTACAGATAGTATTAGCCTCTCCTTCTTTGGATCACAAGAAGTTGTGGTCACCTCCAGGCAGCGACTTGCTGTTATAGGCTTTGAATTCTGGAGGTCCCAAATTGGACCCTTGAAATTAAATCCTTTGCTTATCTCCAGCCATGGGAGCCAACAGCAACATTACCTTCTCTTCACTGCGTGCCAATTGACACAGGGAAGGAAGAAAATATGGTAAGAAGGAGCCAACTGGCTGAACTCAGTGAAGACAGAAGTGAAGCTGGTGGGTGGTTGCAGTCTCTTTGAAATGAAAAGCAGCCTGGTTCCTGCTGTGGGGATCCAGAGCTCAGAAGTACCCCTAGGTTGCTCAGTGGAGCTGAGCACACATTTCTCTGCCTGCAAGTGCTGCTTCCTGTCCTGCCTGGTCAGCTGGCTTGATAATTCAGCTCAAGATGGAGCAGGGCCATCCTGCCTACTGCAAAAATCTGTGGAAAGGTAACAGGCATCACCCTGCAGCTTTCTACCAACCACTTTTTGCACAGACATGTGCTAGAGCAGGTTACTCCAGAAACGGGCCCTGTTCCTTTACATGGGCTGTCTTTGACCTGGCCTTATCCAACACTACAGCAGTATTTTTAAGTCTAATGCCCTCCTAAGAAACTCTCCTAGCTGTTTTCTGGTTTATTGCTCCTATCTTTCTTCCCCCTTCCTGGGGAAAGCTCCCTGTAGGAAGGAAGGGCGGGTAAAACAAACTTAGAGCAGAGGAGTCTGTTCCCTAACTTTTGACCTTCTGCCCCCACAGGTTTCAACTGTTGGCTCTCCAGGGTATGGAGCACCCCTTACTCCATGGCTCTGGCACACTGCCTAGCAAGGCTCCCTTTCTCAGGTACAACACCATCTTCTCCAGGTCTAGAGAAGCACAGGCTTGGTTGCATCCTTTCTCAGCATTGTTTCAGTACGAGTACAATCCTCGGCTTTCTCATTTCTCAAGCTTTCAAGAAAACTTTCTTTGCCTTCCCTCTGCCAGATCTTTTACAATCAGCCCTTAAATGCTACTCACGTTTTGATTACGGACTTCACCATTTCATTCCTCCAGCTGGAAGTCTCATTCCATCCATTATCTCTGTCAAGCCCCCTGTGCTGTCCTAGCTGGCAAGACTCTATTTTGAAGCTAGTATTGCAACACATACTAATGTCATGTTACAGCTGAGCCATGCAGAAATTTATTTGGGGGGGTTTAAAGTCTGATTTTTCAAGAGTCCAAAATTATATTACCTCTGAACTGTTCAATACACTCTCCTTTCATTTCTGCCTCCTCAAGCTGGGTGTAAATGTAGCCCAAGGCAGGGGGGAAAAACCAATCAAGCAAAAAAATTCTTCATTACAGTCATGTAATTATTATAGTGTGGTTTTGATTCTTTTAATGAGTCCTACACATATCTGGCCAGCATGAGGTAAAAAGAACTCATACACCACCAGCCTGCTGCATTAGTGCTGCAAAATCACTTGCCATCTCATCAGGGCAGGTCAGGGAAGGGTATGTTCCTGGTACAAATCTTATACAAAAAAAAAAAAAAAAAATCACCTTCTTTCTCCTCGTGTTCTCTTCTCTTTCTTCCCCTTCTCTTCCTTTGGAGGATTTTTATTCCCTTTGCAATTTGCTTTGTATTCATAATCTTTAAAAGTATGCATTGCAGTGGCAGAACCATATACTCCCTATCACTTTCTGTTGTATTCCTCATAACATTCCCGTTTTGAGACTATAAATAGCTTTATAGGTGTACTATTTTTAGCCTTTCCTAGGCTTCCATAGCCCACCTTCCCAGGGAAGACAACTGCCAGAGCTGGTCATTCCTAGCTGCAGGTCTCTGTGGCACGTGGTCCCGAGCCAGCTGACTCATCGGCACCTCCGATGAGCCATTTCCCCTCCTGGTCCTCCCCCAGCACTGCCGTGTTCCCATCCCTGGCAGCACTCCAGGGAACACACCACCTGCACTGCAGCCCCAGCCTGTCTTTGCTTCCATGCTGGAAAGGGTGCCGACTGCCAGCCTCCATCCTGTCACCATAGAAAGGCATCAGCTTTTGCATTTGAGGTTCTTTTAACTATTTTTTTTCTTTTAATTTGAATTTTTAAGCCGTATGCTTGTGAAGCAGAGCTTGGGAAATACTACCTCAAATGAAACAAGCCAAAAGACAAAGACAAAAGACAAAGGTTTACATATGTTTGTTTCCTCAAAACACTTATCCTCAGCCTATCAGAATCATGCTATTTTAAAAAAGGGAGTCCCACTAATACCAGCACTTGCATCCATCTTGTCAAACCCTGAGACTTCATAAGAATATAAAAGAAGGGGCACTGCATGATCCAAGTGCTACCTGGCTTTTTATCAAGACTGATTTCTTACAGTTCTTTATCGGAATTGCCAACATTCAGCATTGTACAAGGTCTGATGATCGACTTCCCATCGGGGTCCTCCAGCCCCATCCCCAATCTCTCTCTCTTGGACACAACCTCCTGACTGAAGTCTCACAAAGGACACATGGAAATGGTAAATTGAAACCCTAAGCTGATCCATTCTGAAACATGCTTTTTAGCATTATGTTTCTTTCCCCATATTTTCCAATTCCAGGCCAATCTCACAAGCTGATTTTTTCAGGAAACTAGACTGTCACCAGTCACCTGTCACTCCAGCTTCTCCTGGAGTAAGAACCACACAGAGACCCATACAACTGCTTCATACAATTTTGATGGCTTCACAACATCTCCCATCTTCTCATGAGTCACTTATGAGGTGCTAACATGCCATCTGCAGCTCTTTATTCCTTGCATATGTGGCCCAAGCTTTGTTTTGTATGCTATGTTATTGACTGTTTAGCTTTTAAGTAGAGCTAGTTGGTGAAGAGCACCTGTGGAAGTTCTTCTCAGAAAGAAGCTACTTAAAAAGATCTTGGGTTCAACAGTTTTTTGCTGAAGATGTTATTCTAGTCATCATACTGTGCAGCAAGTGAGGTTGCTGCCTGCTCCATCTTGCTACATATGAAAGGCAGAAAAGATTCCAATTAATTCTAGAACACAATAATGGAGATGCTGGGGAAGTGGGCACCAGATCTAGAGTGAAAAACAAAAATGCAGCCTTGTCTCACAGATGGGGAGAGATGGGGGAGATCTGGGCCAGTGCACAGATGACCTCCTTTAGAATAAGGTAAATTTTTAATCTCTGGGGGTCCCAATCTATTTTGAATTCTCACTTCCGTAATACAAGCACAAGGAAAAATTAAAGCTAAGAGCAATTAAAAATCTGACCAGATTTTGTTCTAGGCAGAAACTACATACTTGAAAGCAGAGTAATCAGGATATGTTTGCAAGACTAAAGGAATTAGATCCATCCTCGAGTATCTGAGATGATGTATTATGACATGCTGGTTTAAAACATCCATAATAAATAACTTGCTGCACAGTTATAACCTGCTGAATAGTATTCGTAGATCTGCTCTGACAGGTGTACTGCCCTACTGGTGCCTCTGGCTTGGGTGGGATTTGCACTTCAAGTACAGACAAGATTTACCTTCTTGACTTTTTTTTAAATTGCAATAAATAGTTAATTATTAGCTATGTCCACCTCTTTTCTCATCCTAAGTGTTCTGTTGACCATCTCTTGCCTTCTGTTTTTAAGGTTTTTGCTTCATGGCCTCCTCCAGCCCACACACATTTACACTCAGCCAAGCACAAACACACACTACGCATCACCAGAGAATCCCACTGGAACCAGTCTCCATTCAACCACCCTGTGTGGGCTTTAACCCTGTTTAACTACATCTGTGCTACAGGCCTGCCTCAAGGAGCACAGATTTCTCCTCTTCCTCCTCTATACTTACATGCCTTAGAGGAGACTGGTGGTCCAGCTTCTTTTGAGTTGGTTCAAACTATCTTTGCTGCACTGACTTCAGCGATGCCAAATCAGAGGCAAGCAATCTGGTCTCTTGCCTTCCCACCGAGCTTCCATCTGTTCCCATGTCCCTGCTAGAGACTCTTTGCCCAGCATCACTCTTTTAAAAGCCAGTCTCTGTTTTCTGCTCTGATTCACAGTGAACTATGTCAACTGTCCCAGCCAGCATTTGGTGAGAAATGAGTTGGGAAAGCCTTGTCCATCACACACAAAGGTTGTAATCATAAATACCTCACACACACCACCTACAATCCCGTCTATGCCAAAACAGACCCAAGGTCAATCACAAGCACAACAGCTCGCACCTGCATGTGCTGCTTTTAAAGGATGCTGCCAGCACAGTCTGCTTTTGCTCCTCTTTTTAACAGGGCAGTTAACACTGATATTTACAAACTGAGTATTTTCCTAATATTTGTGAATTATAACCAAATGCTCTATGCTAGTCTATAAAAAACAAGTAGTAGTTTGTAGTGATAACTCTTGTCCAATTAGTGCTGCTGAATAATCTAAATCCAGCAAAAACCACAAGGAAAACAGCACAAATCCTGATGGTGAAAGCCCCTCATGGGGAGCTACACTGCTCCAGAGACTGGCTTCAGCAGGGTCTCCAAGCGTCATACTTCCTTCACATACGTATTTTCAGCATTTGTGGTCAGGCATCAGTCCATTTAAATCACCAAGTCCTCACTCTGCTGGGATCCCAGCACAATTCCTCAGGATGGGCCATGCTTTGCTAAGGCAATGAGCCTTCTGGCAAGGCACTGAACAATTCACTAAGTCAGCTTTCTCAGCTTACCATACAGTAATTCCAGGCCTTAGCTTTGCTTCTGTAATCTCTACACACATGTGAGAGTTGCTTGGGATTCAGAAAATGAGTGTAGAAGATGCCTTTGAATTAGTGGCTTTACATTTAAATGTTTATGTTATACTCATTTGTCTCTGGCAGTTATACATAAATCTGAATCATAAAAATTGTAAGAAACTGCAACAACGTTCTCACTGAAAAACTAATTTCAAGAAGTTAGTTGGTCATTGCATTTTACAGAAGTTTCCAAATGTTCTTAAAACCATCTTATACTTTCAAAAAGGAAAATATTTCAGTAGCAAAAAGCTCTCTGTAATTATTTGAACGATCCAAATTGTCTGGTTTGGTTTCTTTTCATCGACTGCCAAAATCAGTTTAACATACAGCAGGAAACCTTAATCATATCTACTTCTGGCAAAAAAGATACTTGTTTGGGACTCAGTTTTTTACTAGATAAGAAAAATTAATTCTAGGATCTGCTTGAAGTTCAAAGTACATCACGACATTTATTAATTTTTCTGTAGCAGCAATCCAACAAGATGCTTTGCAAATGGGGCTAATATCATTTTATGCAGTAACCATCTTCCTTTCTCTGACCATCATCAAAGATATAATCTTTATACCTGAAAGGATAGTGCCTCCACCAGCTCAGGCAAGGAGGCTGCATTAGGAGTAGCCTTTTTAACCTTTGTATGGGGAAGAAAGAATAGCTGTATGAAGACACAAAAGGGAAGTAATTACTACAGCTACTGTTTATCTAGGATGTATGATCAGCTACAATCAAGCTCTTTGTTCAGGCTTATTATCAATCTCAGTGACTCACTTTGGCTTGTGACATGAAGCATGTGCACTTTGGAGATGAGAAGTAGGAATATTGCTTACCTTGTTGCACTGGAGAATAGGCGTTGGTCAGAAAACGAAAGTGCCCTTTATTGTACCAGCAAATCAATGACATGTTTCCCTTCATTCTTATTCTGTACTGTCCTCTGGACTGTGGAGTTGCAGAATTGTTCAGCATAGATGGAGGTAGGCCTGTGCAGTCACTCTTCCTGGTGCTCAGCAACCCACAGCAGTAGATCTCTGCACGTGAACAAACATTCCCTATCAGCAAGGCATTGCATGGACCCAGATGGCAAAACCAGCAGAGAAAGCCCTAAGAACCTCTGAAAGAACTTGCCCTACAACCTTCTAGTCCAACAGATATGTCAGCCAACTGGTTTTCTTCTTACCAAATCCTACCAAACATTTTGTGTCCTACAGACAAGTGCAGAAAGCCTGATCTCTTGTTGAAGTATATTGACGCCTCCTGCGCTGTCACAGTGAAACAACAGGAAAACTAATTCAGGGTGTTTTCCTAGCTGTAACACCTACAATCTGTGTTTAACATTACAACATGTTTAAAACTGGTCTCAAAAATCCCCCAGTGGTGATATGCATTATGGGACAAATCAGAATTTATGATCCAAGAGAGTCTTGGATGTTTAACTAAAAGAATAAATTCTGGAGGGAGCAGGAAGGTAGGGAAAGCTAAAGCATCTCAGATGTTAACTGAAATAAATTCTCCTATATGACTCCCATGATGCCTTTAGTTGCAATAGTTTAATCTACTGCTTCATTGTGCTGCCACGTTCTTGATTTTTAGCTCAATACTCCTTGCACCTGCATCATCTGCTTTGCCAAGGAAATGCTGCTTAAGCAGCTAAAAACCACTGAAGCCACCAGTTGACTTAAAAAAAAAAAGCATATCCCAAAAGGATGGAGACAATGGAAATACAAGTTCAGTGAAAACTGATTTTAGGGCACTAAAGCAAGCACTGATCTTGTCCTGCACAGACACCAGAGGCTCTTGTAGAAGACACAGTCTGTTGCTTACAGCTTCTTGCTCTTTTCGTATGTGAAAGAGGCAATGAATAAAATCTAACACCACAAAATGCATCTCAATACAGCCAGGCAGGCACAAACAAGGTTTGAAAACAACATTAATAACAATGCTTGAATTTTTCATTAGGCTGTGAAGTATTAACAGTCTGTTTCTGTTAGTCAAAGAGAAGCAGATCTTCTCGATCAAATTTTTCCCTGACTCAAAGAAATCTTGGATGGAAATTTCCATGATCTCCCTCAGTTTTTTGTTAACCCATCTGAGTGGAAAAAAACCAGTGGGCATGGAAGCAGGTGACATCTGTGCACATCTTGTGGTGGTTTAAAGCTCATCTGTCAGCTAAGTCTGCTTGATCAAATTTTTCATGATGCTGAATTTTGCATGATATCCTTACAGTGAAAATGCAAAGTAAGAATGCTGTGTCTGGCTTCCCCTAAACATGTTACCTCTGTTCTTGTGTTTCCATAAACATGTTACCTATCTTTCTGGATTTTCATTTATGTGGCTCTTCTGCCTCTGTCTTTCTGGAAGCACCCAAGCTCTTGAGTGCAGGTGCAGCCTTTGTCCTTGGTTCATATAGTGATTGGCATGCTGAGCATCCCCTCAACAGCTCAAGGACACTACAGGAATACTAATAAATTAATTGCATATACTCATGCATTGGTCTAGTTGCTGTGGGCAGATCTACAAGGAACTACAGCTCTTCCCCAAGAAATTTAGGCCACTGATGAGAAGGAGGTCAACCAACACAGCAATGGGAAAACTTCATTCTCAAGGGAGAAACCTGCACTGCACCAGCTATTTCTAATGAATGAGTTAGTCCCTGGAAATCCATAAGTTCCTTCCACAAAAGAAAATAAGAAAAGCCTGATAACAACAGACTTACAATCATTATAGAGGGAACTGCACCTCCAGTGGAAAGCTGATTTTTTTTTTCTTTTTAAAAATTTCTTCTTTGCTAAGTGGTACCCAAACAGTGTAGGTCATGTACCTGCAGACTTTGCCATTAACATAGCAAACATTTATAAAGCTTTCTTCTAGCCAATAGTAAGATCTTCCTGCTTTGATAATAAGAAAACCTGAGAATTTTCTTAGCTGCCCAAAGTTTATTATTCATTGAAATGTGATACTTCTTCCAGGAGGCTGCAATGGAATAAAACCAAGCTAATAACGACATTGTTGTGCTAGAGCTTCAAAACAGCAACAGCCATCTCTGAGATCCCATACTAATTAGTTGTAGCCTTTTCTTTTATTGTAGCAATAAGCCTGCAGGAAACTTCCAGCAGATGTTCCACTCCTCATGCAGAATAATGGGAACCATTTTCTCTCTAAGGAACATATCATGTAGCCTTCCTGTTCTACAGCCTAGAAAAGTGCAGCACTTCTGCAGATTTACTAGCATTTCTCATCATGGATGAAACCCTTAATCTACTGCAGAAGTTTTTAAAACCGCCCAGTTACTATAGCAATAGAAGCAATAAAAATTACACCCATCTGGCTCAATGAAGTTTTTGTGTGTAATTAAATCAGAATCACAACAGGTGTTTGCTGCACACACAGGAGTCAGTGGAAACAGTTTGTTCTCTGGTCTTCTTAAACTATAGGTGCAATATAAATGAATACACCTAAGATAGTTTATCAAAGAAGAAGAAATGTGGTGTAGTCACCCAAAACTCATTCCCATTGTCTTCAGCCTTCAGTGAAGCCTGTTTCACTGCATCTTTACTAGCACAGTTCACAAAAGCCACTAGGCTCGAGCTAATTCAAGCAAAAATACACATTTTGCAATAATTTATTCTGCAGGCAACACTAGGTCAAGTCAGGGCTAGGAAACCAGGGCAGGGCTGCTGTGAGAAGCAGAAGTGAGCTTGCTTTAGTCTGTGTGCTGGAGTTGCAGGATCCTGGAAATATTGTGGGAATGCCATGGTCAACCAGGCTGGCAGCTCTTGCAGCTTTGCCAACACAAGCCCCTCTGCAGAACAGAGCCAGCTGCTCCTGCTGGTTCAGAACATGCAGAAGGGACTTTCAGGGATCATATCTTTAAGGGAAGCATGGAACACAGGGCTTTAGGAGGTTTTGTCCTCTATAAAGGACAATACTAATGCTTAGAGAGGGAAAAAGGGATGTGACTATGAATGAATGTCACAGCAAATAGTGACAGCTGTCTGCTCACAGAACAGAGAATCTGGGGCATTTCAGTGCAGGTTTCCAGTTCTATTCAGAGGCCAGTGAAAGAAATTCTTTGTATGTCCTCTGAAAAATAAAAAAGAGGCCTATTCAGGGTTTTGATTTTGAAAAAGATCAAAGTGTTCTATCTTATTTTCTGACGTTTTCTCAGTTCTTGGTATCTTCACATAGGTCTTAGAGTTATGTTCACTGACATCCCTTTATATTACAAGGCACACTATTCTCTGCTGTGGTACAGTGAAGGTGCTACACCACAGGCTCTCAATGAAGAGAGAGCATTATTGTCTTTAACAATAATGCATGTGTGGGCTAAGGTGAGGAAAAGTGAATGATACTTAAGATTTGACAATTTTTTTGATAGGATCACAGGATCCTATGGATTAAAGAATAGTTCAGGCTGAAAAACAACTCAGGGGGTCTCTAGTCCCACCCCCTGACAGAGATGGATGAGATCTGAGGCCAGACAGTGCCATTCAGGGCTTTATCTTGTCTGGGCTTGTAAACTTACAAGAACAGAGACTGCACAACCTGTCTGGGCATCCTGCTTCAGTGCCCTCAGGAAAAATCCTACATCTAGTCTGAACATCTTTTGTTTCAACCTAAATCTGTTGTTTTTTGTCCTTCCACAATGCACCACTGTAAAGACCCAGCTCCATTCTCATGATAGGGTAGCATAAGGCTGCTGTTGCATCCTTCCAAAGCCTCTTCTATACCTGAACAAGAACAGTTCCCACCCCACAGCAGAGAATATTTGTATACAGAGTATTTCTGTACTGGGGGCATGTTGTCTAAAACTGTAGCAGGCAATAATCACCTCCCTTGATCTACAGGCTGCACTCCTGTTAACACAGTCCAGGACAGTTTTGACCAGCTTGGCTGCCAGGGCATGCTGCTGACTCAGGTTCAGTACGCTGGCTACCAAGACCCCAAGTCCCTTCCATCAAGAATTTTGAAAGGAACTAATAGAGTTTTAGTGGGTGACTTTCCAGATTTTCCCGAATTGCCTTTAGCTGGCTTAAAACTTCCATGTTCTCAGAAAGTTTATGGCTTCCAAGCATGAACTTATTTAAATCTTTCCCAATTTCTCTATTGATAGTCATGAAATCCCCAAACAAAATAAAGCAGTTAAGATCAATACCAATTTCTTTTTGGTTTTGGCTCTCAATGGGATCTTTCTACCACTGGTCCTGCTCTAGCCCAGAAATTCAATCTTCTTGAAGAAAAACATAAATTTATCAGTTTAAGAATGAGTCTTGAACTGTCATGAACACCTGAGCATAGATGCTTTTCAGGAGGCTTGCATGACACTTTCTGGTTATGGTGTTGTTGCTCTGTTAAGGTTTAGCTGAAGTCACACACCAAAAAACCCCAACATTGATTTCATCACTGAAGGAGACTCTGTGGTAGATCAGGAGGGATCTCTCTGTACAGTCCAGGCTTCTTTGCTTGCCTCTCCCTAAATGTACTGCTAAGGCAGCAGGATCCCAGCAGGTGCTGGCAGTACACAATCTGCTTTGCAGCAGAGTCAATAAACACCATCTCCTCCAAGGCTCTTACTGACTTTACCACAGCTTGACATCTCAAGCATCTCACCTCTCCCAGTGTCCCACAGTCCTTCCAGCTCAACATTCCCTTGCAAAACCTCTGAGCTAGCCCCTAGCAACTCATGGCAAATGCAGACAATCCCACCGCCTTATTAAATAGAAACACTTTTCTCCCCGTGATCTTCTTTATGTAGGAGTGCCATGCTATATTGCAAAGTCAATGAACCTGCTCTCTTAGTGCCCACCCCCCTCATAGCTTCACCCTAGGAAGGTGATAGTGTGTACCAGATCTGAAATTTAATTTTGGAGGCAGCTGTCAAAGATTATAAAGTCTCATGAAGCTATATAACAAATCATGAACCAAAATGAAATCTCAGTATTGCATTAGCATATTTGATCAGATAGTAAGTCAAAATTACATGTTTTAAAAAGACATTACTGAATTTGTTACCTGCTAGAAACCATTCACTTGAATTATCTGTGCAGTGTAAAGCCTATGAATAATTCAACTCTGTGAATAATTTGAATTATCTGCAAGTAATAAACACTCAGCTGGTTTAGTAGCCATGCATCTTTTTCACCAGGGTTACTGATCAAATGGATCATGCCAGATCATCTTTATCCATCTCTAGCTGAGCATAAAGGATGAGCTCAGTCAAGCTGTCAGTCTTTACGTTTAAACCTTAACATTTCATTTCAGGTAGAAAAAGTATGTGTTCTATCTTCTGTATTTTTTTTAAACTCACATTTTGCATCATTGGTTTGGTAGTCTTAAAAAAGTAATGCTTATAATCAGCTGAGAAAAGCCATCTAACAAAGACAGGTCTCTGCTCAGAGGAAAAACTGCAGTGCACTATAAATATGCTCTACTCCTTTCCCACTTGGCTGTCCACAGCATTTGGGAAACCATGGCTCTTTTATGAGATATGCAGATATTCCTGATAGCCAGTGAGCTTCCAGCTTGCCTAAATTAATGTAAGAGCTAAGTCCTGCATGGAGCTCAACAGCCCTCAGTGCCAGCACAGTCTGTAGTGCTAAACTACAGCACTGGGGCAGCTCACTGATTTTCTCATTTTAAGTGAGAATTAACATATTGTCTCAATTCCCAGACTTTCCCTCTGCTTTGGGCCACGTTTCATTAATATAATGGTTTGCGTGGGTGTAATTTTCTGCAATGACAAAAAACCCCCAGCTTGGACAGCAGTGGTGTGCCACCAAATGGCCTCGTAGCTGTGACACACGATGGCAGCCTCCAGCCTCACTGCTGGGAAGGATCTGTTCTAGGCACCACATCACTCTGAAAGGCTGTGCTGACTGAAGAACAAGACCAGAGTGACATGAAATGACTTCTAAGTGACTGGCAAGAGTGCAGGATCCTGTAATTGCAGGGGAGTCACAAGTCCTCTGCATTGCTGAAAGCAAAGCAATGTGGTTTTTCCATGCTCAAAGTAAGGGGCATTTGACAGAAATGGGATTGTTCTGCAGTACCAAGAGACTTGCTTGGAAGAGCTGTATCAATGGACATTCTGCTGAGAAGTGTGTTTTTGTTAATGGAGAGTTTTATTATGCTTTCAAAACTAAAATCTGTCCTATCAAGGTATGTTGATACTAGCAAAAATCCCCCAAAACACAAAAAAACCAAACTTATCTAGAGCTTTTGCAAAGGCACGAAATGTCCTCTAGAGAAAACACATCTTTAACAGATATTAAACCAAACAATACTTCTAAGGCACATCTCTAAGGACATATCCCATCCTTCTTCTTTCCCAACAGGAATAGAAAAATCACAGGCAGATAGGAAATTTCTTGAAAAATCCCCCAGGTCACAGAGGAGATTTGACCTCACATTTCTAAGTCAAAGAACAAAAGCAAGCACTTTAAATAACCTTATTAAAATTGTTTTTACATCCTCATTTTGAAGATATAAAAAAGAAGATTTAAAGAGCAACTTAGAAAGTCTTCTGCATAGTACCTTCTTATTAATGAGAAGTTTTCTTAGAGATGAAAACAACTTATCTCTTATGAGTGAAGGCTTTTTGGAATTTTTTTTTAATTCAGTGGCACGAGGCCCCTAGGTCTGTCACTATTAAAACCCAACGAGTCACCCAATACACACCTTGCTTTTCAAATTCTTCAAAGAGATTCAGGCTGGTAATGCTTGGGCCTGTGAAGATGATGTAGTTCTTCCCAGAGGCGTTTTGACAAAGGCTTTTAGCCACCATACTGTGAAGCTGTGGTTTGTTCTTCAAAGCATCCAACCCATCAGCACCACTCCCTTCTTTGAGATGGACATAAATCTTAAATGAGAAATGGTAAGAAAAGTCAGAAGGTTATAAGGAATCCAGAGGCAGCAGATGCAATTCCAACACACCTGCACAGCTCAACTTGAGACAAGCTGAGAAGGTAGCAGACACTTGTTATAAAGGCTAATTAAAGTCCCTCTCAAGGGCCTGTTGCTTTTAAACCAATTCAGGTTAGCTGGCACAGCTACTGATAAATACACCATTCTTCACCTCACTTCTGAGGCTCCTGTCACTGTTGTGCAGTTTGAAGACTGTTTGCTTGGCAGGAAAAGACTCCAGTCATAACTGGGATTACATGTTATACTGAATCTGCACAGGCTTCATTGCTGCCAGTAAAAGGAGAGCATGGGAACTTCAGTTTCAAGGTCCAGAAGGAAATGGCCCATTACCTTCACTGCATTAATATTCAGATTTATTTCCCCTTTGCAGTAACGGTCGGGCTGTGACACAATTGTGTATGCACCTCCACAAATGAACAAAATGCACACCCAACCAGCCAGAACACCCTCATCAAACTCTCCAGGCACAGTGCTAACATTTAGATCCTTTGCATAGATCCTGATTTGGAAGCAACCCATCACAACAATTTGAACCATGCAGAGGGAGAAAATATGTAACCCTTCGTTTGTACGCAAGCCTTCTATTTTTTTCACTGACAGTATTTTAGAAACACAACTTTCACCCCAGCTCAACACTTAATAAAGCCAACTAGGCATCCAACCTTCATTTTGTTCTAAGAACTAGCAGATATAACCTGCCGGAAAGAGAAATAGGAAGAAGCAAACACTGTACTCTGTTACTCAAACACTACTGTAATCCCATGGAACTTGCAAAGATTTAAATACACAAACAAATTCAAATTTTCAGAAAAACTTGCCCAGGTCTGCCTTTGTGACTTTTGCTCTGAAATACTCAAATCTTTTATGAATTACAGAAAATTTTACCTGTTAAAGAAAAAACTGAAACTCATTCAGTATTCAGGGGCAGAGAAAAGTAATTTTGCCTTGGTTTTTGGAACAATATATTCACAACAACTTCGTTAAATTTGTTTGAGAATTCAACCATGCAAAACATGCAGCATTTCTTTTTTGTATAGCTTACTTCTCTTACCAACAGACACTGTTACAAATGAAAATTCATAACAATCCTCAGAGAATAAAAATGCTCATGTTTGCACTAGTGCTCCCAGTAATTTGTAACTCAATGATCTTAGAGAAGAACAAAATTCAATTAAACAGCCTCTCCCTCTTTTAGATGGTGCATCTCCCAGCACTGGTATTCTGCACAATATTCCCCAACAATTCATGCATCATGGAATAGACCTCAACAGGATGTGTTACATACGAAATTTCTAGGAAATTAGACATAATTTGTATTTTGAAGGAAATGACATGCTGAAAACTAAGTTGGTGCAAGGTCAAATGCACACCCATTCAAAAAAGTAGAGTGTAGATTAAAAGGAAGTCTTAAATACATCATTTATGTTTAAAAATATTAAAACCCTTTTTATTGATAGAAACAGCTCCCAAATGAGGACAAAGGCAGCAATGTTTGCAGACTCCCTGATTCTGCTCCATTTTTTTTGTCAAACTTGTGCTTTCCCAGTTCTAAGACGGAGGACTAGCTAATTATGATAAGTCATTTAGGTTATTAATCAGGGATCCAGAGAGCCAGTGGAATGCATTCAAAGAACAGATTGTTCCAAATTTACAGCAAAGGTATTTCATGATTACTGACAACAAAATTAAGATTAGGTTACTAATATGTCAGCACAGAGACCACACATCAAACCCTCAAAACCTACAGACAGAACAGGGGAGACAGAAGATGCAGACAGATTAGTTTTGACCTTGGATTAGCAGATGACCTGAAAACAAAGCAGGAATCCCTTGAATTTTATAGACGTGTCTTACACCTTACCTTCCCATGTCCAGTAAGTCTTATAGTCTCTCCTGCTCCACGCTTGCTCCATGTTCCTTGTGGAGTGCTGCCTCTCCAAGGGACAGTCCTCTGGCACTGCTGGTGTGCTGGTTTGTGTCTGCAAGCAGCTCCTTTAAAGAGCATGCCCACCATGCAACTGGCCACTAGTAGTGAGGTACCACTACTTCCATATGAAGATGCTTAACACTTCACAGGTTTTGTTACCAGAATTCCCCACGCATCTGGCTGTGAATCTCAACCCCCTTGCTCTGTTCACCTCCCCAGCACCCTTTACTCAAATGTCCACACCCACTGCTGAACCTTTCCTCCTCCTCCTCCAATGTTAAATATTTTTTCTCCCTGGGCACTTCCTTACCTATCCAACTACAGCCTTTTTTCTTGGCACAGTATTTCCTGTTTTGGAGAAGCATCATTCAGCACTTTATCACACCCAGCTTTATTGGGATGATGGGTGACAGCAGCTCAGTGTTGGAAGGCATAAAGGCTGCTGTGAAACGGTGCAGTATACAGATAACTGGCAAAGGTATGACTTCAAATATCTTTGCAAAGGCCTAGGATCCCATATGGCCTTTATTTTCCCTCATCCAGCTTATTTCATTCTACCTCAACTCATTAAGATCCTACCAACTGAAGCCCACAGCATTCCCTGCCTTTCTGTAATGCCTTAGAAGTGTTATTCAAGACAGGAATCTGCAGAAAAAGCACCAATTTCCAGAAATTGGCTGTTAGACCTTCAGAGGCACAGTCAGAAACTGCTCTCCCAAAATGTTTGTTAAACCATTCACTAGATCTCCTGGTTTGTCCTGGGACATTAGAATTTTGTGTTCTTTCCATGTGCACCAAGAGCAAAATATCAAAAGTGCAGGTTCAACAACCTGCTGGATAACAGATGGGAGCTGCTGGCAGCAAACATCTCTGCTTCTGTGCAGGACAGCCCAAGCAGTGCTCCTTGAATATCTGCAGAGATCTCTTTCACTGTCTATCTTTTCTAATGGCTACTGATACATTTGATCTACAGCACCAATTAGGATAACCTGTATGCATGTGACATCATCTGTCTTAGGAGGCAACTATGGGCTGAAGATATTTAACACACAGTGCTTTTTCTATTCATTCCTCAACTGTTTGTTGAATATTTGTCAAATATCTGTTGTTTATCAGAACAGTGACATGCTCAATTGTGCCTTCTCTCTATCTGTGACTGCCCTACTGCACAGATACTTTCAATCCAATATGTTTTCATTACCATCTTGCGGAAAGTTCATAAGAAACTGAGTAAAAAAATCAATGCTTAGGAACAAAAGCTACATCTTGACTGTACTTTTAAGAGAATATGCCCCAGAAACTGAAATACTAGTAATTCTGCTCATATTTAAAGCTCAGATGGCATATTGAAAGCACTTGTGAATAGCACATCCCAAATACTCCACTTCATACATAATTGAAGCACCCCAGGGTACAATTCTCAAATGAAATAGATGACATATGGAAGCAAAAAAAGGGATGAGGTAGTAATAAACAGAAGGAAGATTTTTGAAAGAGATCTTGTGCAAAAATATTTCACAAAGGGCAGATCCTTAACAACCACAAAACAGAAGCCATGCTTTTAGATGACACAGCTAGAAAAGCAAGATAGCAAAATAAAGTAGTCATGATTTTTTGATCCTCCTATTGAAAAAACAACTATTTTTTCCTACAGGCTTCACAGCCAACCCACAACTATGCATTCCTAGCACTACTTTCTAGCTCCTGCATCAGTCAGTCTTCCCCTCTCATCCTAAACCTCACCTTTGACTGTTGCCATTACCAACACTGCTGGGAGATTCTCCTCTCCAGTTTCATCCTAAACCTGAGGCAGTTCATATTCTCTCCTTCTTTAATGACCTCTTCCCAGACAGCTCTTGTCTAGCAGATACTGGCACCAGTGGTAGTATTCTTATTGAAACCAGATCTTTTAATTTGTTCGAGCCTCTCTTCATTCTCTTCCGGCCACTCTAAAGGCTATTTTCTAAAGGGTATGCAAGAACATAGTTTTCCCAACCTGTTCCCGGCTAGTTCCTGGTGTTCCTTACAAAGCTCTTTACTTGGTCCCCTTCTTTTGCTCCTCTGCATTCTATTTTGAATGACTTCAATCTGCATTAACACACATAGATGCAGCTAACATCTTGTGCTGGAGACTAACAAATATCTGTTCTGCCTGCAAATGTTCTTCAAAATTTCTACAAAGATCTTTGTGAGACTGGCAAAAAGATGCTGGTAGAGTTGACAATGCAAGTCCAATATGGCTTAGAGTTCTTTGCTTTTCTTTCCATTATTTCTTGTTATTTCTTGCCACTGAGGGCACTACAATATCTAACCTGTGTGGCAGACCGACAACCCATGGATCGACAGCCCACAGATCAACAAACACAGATTTTGCTCTGTAATTTCTCCCAGGCAGTCACATCTCTTTCAGGAAGATTAATTTTCTCTAACAGCTCTACATAAATCATTTCCTGTTCTTTCAAATACCTAAGAACTGCCTGGCTTTCCTCCCAATTACTGCAATCATCCTTCTTTTCTTTGGCCTTGCTGAAATGTATCTTGACATCCAGACAGCGTTCTGTCCCTCAGATTACTTGCCTAACCTTTTGCTTTGACCACATCAGCCTTCTGCCAGCTCCCTCTCCTTTGCAGCATCAAATGGAATTGGGGCTGGAAAATGGAGACAGGCCTTTATGGTCTAGGCTTCCCTACTGATCTCCTCCTACACCATGTCAGTATAGTGGTTCCTGCTAGCACTTGCCCTGTGAAGCCAAGCATCCAACAACCAATGTCAAACAAGCCCACATTTGCCTCTTTCCATGCTGCCCTTCTCCTGCCTGGCTAGAAATCACCACCATCTCAGCAGAGCTCTTTACATTTGCTCTTCAAAACCTTTCCTAGAAAGGATGCAATCTGCACAAGGCAATTGCTGATCAATGCATTGGTCCTGTTCCTTCTTCATGCTGCTTTTCCAGGCTCCCTCTGTGTAATGGCAGCCCAGCTCAGGTCCATGACTGAGGCTTCACTCTGGTGCCACACGACTGCACAACGTCGGCTCAGTTTTTCTATGAAAATTACAGTTGAGCTGTGAGAAGGTGTGTAAGTGAGGAAGTGTAAATGGGAAGGTATGTAAGTGATGCAAGGCAAGAGCAGTACAAACTATCAGAAGTGCTCTAACTGTTGAGAGGGTAAAACATAGCAGCTCAAGAAGGAAAATACTCGCATAAAAAAGGCATAAAATCTTAAGACAAAACCGAGTGATGACAAATCAGTGACATCAAGGACCCAGCTCATTTCCAAGAAGGAACCACAAGACTGATGACTGCCCAGCCCATGCAGGCTCACCAGGAATAGGGTGTATACTGGCATCTGGCAGTATGTTAGTCCCAGATCTCTGCCATGTGCATTAGCCAAGAAACACTGCTGCACTCAGCCTGCTTCCAGAGTTTTCTGGGCAGCCAAAATGGGCCTGAACTAAAGAGATTTGCTGTAGGAAGCCTAAGCCTCCTTTTTGCACTTAGATCCTAAACTTTCCAGGGCAGGGATTTTTTTTTTTTTTAATTTGTTTTGTTTTGTTTTTCTGCTTACTGCACCCAGTACAAAGGGATGGGATCCATGAGGGGCATTCCTATGGCAAACCCCTTTAAGTGCACAAAACAGGAGTCTCTGGTACTTTTAGTCTCCTTCCCCAGGCAGAGTTGCACTGAGTGAGAACAGCTGCAGAAGGGACACAACTATACAGTAGTTTCATTGTCATAAACTCCAAGCAGCTCAGATGGGAACTAAAAATTAACTTTCATTCACACCTGAAAATAGACACTAAGACTGTATGTAAACTGTGAGAGATCTTTGCATTAGATCACATTTAGGTTTGGTTTCCTATTCATTTAGAAACACTGTAAGATTGTAAAGTCCATAAAAATGAATAGGACTTGGCCCATCATACATCTGCAAAAATACCTTTCCAGTTAACACTGGTGAGCAAGAGGATAATTGACTTCCAACTGAGATCTGGGATTCTCAGATGCTGACATTACAGAATCACATGCATTAAAAAGCCAGAGCAGGTGGGAGCCAGAGGAAGAAAGTAGATAGGATTTTCCAGTCACCAGTGACTGACAAATGAAGGTGATCAGATTTCCTGGGATCCACTCACAGACAAAGTCTGACCTTGAGAACCTCCTCAAAGCAGCTGCTACATCTGTGTGTTCCAGATGCAACTGTCCCAGCAATAAAGGAATTATCAGGGCACTGTTTAAAGAAATGCAAGGGCTCAGACTAATCTCTAAACAGAACTTAAATAGGCCGAAACACCAACATTTCTGAGCAGCTTATTAAACAAGTGCACAGATGGCTAACTCTCCTGCAACTCTGACCTTGAAAACAAAACTGACTCCAGGTTCATTTACCCCTCCCCTTCCCATTGACTGAATGCACTTATGTGGTGTGCTGTGAAATTATAAATTCTTTGGGTCATGTTGCAATGCACCTCCTCAAAGGACAGGGTGGCCAGATTGGGAATGGATTTGAGGTTCTCTTTGTCTCCCTTAAAAGGTGAAAAAGTCAGAACTTTCCCAATTTGGATGTATGCTGAAACAGGACAGCTTGTAGGACCCTCTGGACTTCACCTCAAACCTGAGGCTATCTGGTTGGATGAGTGCCAAAGGTCCTGCCTGGGCAATTACTACTAAAAGCATTGAACAAAGGAACCTCGTGGCATTTTTGGGGTGTTTTAGCAGAGACAAGGACCTCCTTGCCTCTGGCATGGCTTTTTCTCTGTAGAGTTTGTTATTTTTGTTGTTAATAAGCCTTTTTTGTTTCCAACACTGCCTTAGATGACATCCCGCTTATTTTTATGCCATTGGGGATTGCAGGACAAAACCCAATGGTGATAAACTCTCTGAGAGCTCATAACACCTGGCTCGAAGAGTATTTTATCAGGGGCACAGTCTCAGTTTCTCTAAATTCTGGAAGTTCTTATTCTGTAAAATCAATTGGTTTATGAAGTATTTGAGCTGGCTGTAGCTACCCTGTCTGAAATGAACTACACATATACTATAGAAGCATGGTGTTTACATTGTTTGGGGTTTTTTTTGCTGCTAGTGAGAGCTCTGCCACTGATCCGTGGAGCAACCTCAGACATTTCCCCTCACTGAGACTGCTGCTCTTTGGGGAGAGAGCACTTTCTCACCCCTCAGGGGCCACCTTGATCCAGGTTTCACTCTTTAAACATGGCCGTCATGCTAATCACTATTTCTTCAGGACCACAGAAAGACTCAAGATGCAGAGACACAGTACTTTTCCTTACTCTGTACTGACTCATCACTTCATGGGAAGCAGTGGAAGGTGAAAACTCAAAGTCAGTCCCAGTACAAGGACCTAAAGGACTTAATAAATCTGAGTAACATATTTCACAGGAGTATTAGTGAAAATGAAATGCATTATTGCAAGAATTTTCTGCCAGGGAATAAAAACAACTGCAGAGTCCATATATTCAGGAGCAGGGAGGAGGTCTGGGAAGGGAAAAGTCTCCAGTATAGCCTCAGAAAATACAATTCATCTCAATGAATAGGAAGGTATACACACATCCATAAAGTAATTTCTTCCTCACTGTGATACCAGGTTTTTTTTAGCAAATAATTACGTTGATGAGCTAATTCCATTACTGCCTATCAGAGTGATTAATATTGCCTGACTGTCCCTTTGTAGTGCTCCCTACCATCTATGTACTGTCTTTCATCTTGTTAATTGATGGCTCTTTAGGTCAGGGACTGTCTGAGGGTTACATTTGGGCTATGGGTTTGTGCTTCAGGATGAGGCACTATGGAAATACCTTGTTCTGCCAGCTCTCCATGTGCTGGGGTTCACCAGCATCCTGTGCTTCCTTCTCCTGCAAAAAACCTTCAGAAAACCTCCTTGTGCAGGAGGAGCTATGCAAGGACTAGGCATCACTTAGTAACAGTTACTCATAACCATGCTCATTCCTCTTGAGCCACACACGAAGTGCAAAGAGAGACCATGATCTGTCCCAACAGGACAAAAAACCTAGCCCTGGTAAGGTATTTGGGAATTCTCTTAATTATTTTTTGATGAGCGATATTGTTATATCTAATATGAGAAATAGTCCTACCAATCATATTTTTGAACAATCTAGTGTTCCAGATTTTTAGAGAAAAAAGAAAGAAATAAAAAGTCACAAAAAGACTTACACAGCTAGAGTTTTGATTTAAATAGTATGACTTACTATTTAAATATACTCTAAGCAAATACTGTAAGAAGGACTTTTAAGCTACTTCAATAATTTAAACTGAATCAAGACATTAAAATATTGGTTTTAAAAGTGTCTCAGTGGTAAGCAGCGAATTAGAAGTGTTAAGTAGTATGCAGTGAAATAGATTGGAAAGAAACAAGAAAAGTAAAGAGAAGATGGAGCAGAGAGGGACACCTGAAGTCCTGCAAGCTGTTTGTTGTTCCCCCTGAATTAGAGAGAAAGACATGAGAAGGCCCAAGCCCTCTTGCACAGCAGCTGCTGCCACCTTGATATCCAGTGCCAAGGGCAGATGAAAAGGCAACAGTATCAGGGCAGTTTTGCCATCTACTCTGCCAAAGCCAGATCTCCTGGAGCCCTTCTGAACCCTCTGAGAGGTTTTGTTTGTGTTCCCAACTGCGGCAGACATACATTTACATTGCTTGAATGATGTGTCCTTCCTGCATGTTCCCACTTGGCCAGCTGACCATGAAGAGATGCTCAGCAACAAAGCTATTCACTGCAACAAGATGCTCTGCTTGAGAATTTCTGAAGCAGAGATATTATCTGAAATTGTGCATCCATCTTAAAACAATTAACTGTCAAGGTGCAGTCAAGTTATCTAGAGTACAGAAGACAGAAAAATAGTTTAATAGTCATAATTATTTATATTATGAATATATAAGCCTGTGCACCTTCTTATGTCCACAAGCAGCACTTGGGCTTTATGTCACTTCTGTTCCATGAATCGCTTATTGGGCTAGTTTTTTAACCAAACATCATTTCCTTAAAAAAGTAAATGATGAGCCTTCAAGAAGTGTTTGCTCACACCCCAAAATGTGATCCAAAGTTTTGGTCACAAGAACCAAAGCAGGAACAGGAATTTGAGGATACAAACAGCTGAAACTCCTAACATTAGCAACTGACCTGTAAGCTGCCAACCAGTGTTCACAGAGTAACTCAGCATGTGGCATTTCCATTTTTCATTAGGAAAAACCAACCAATCCTTTTCATCATAGGAAAAGCAGAACACTGGGAAAACTAAGATGTCTCCGCAGATGGATTAAAAAAAAACCAAACACACAGACAAAACAGGGTTATAATTCAGGATTGGAGGACACTGGTTTTGGCCAGGAGCATCACAGACCTCTTGAGGCTCCTCCTGTTCCTGAAAACCAGTCATATACAGGTCCCTCCTCTCTTCTGTCTGGGCCTACCTTTCTACAGATACATATTATTCAGATTTTTGAAGCTGAATTATCCTGATTTATGAAGTTTTGATAGTCCTATCTTATCTTGAATAAAAAGACCTCAACGTCATCATGTGGAAGCAGTGAGGGAGGGAACTCACCCAGACAGTATTACAAAATATGCATGTTTTGAAGTAGGTGCTGTAAGGTTTTTCCAACAAAGGCAAGTGATAGACAAGTCAGTCCTTAACTATCAGACAAGTCTTTTCTTCATGATGGCAGCTTCACAAGAGATAGAAGGGAAGGTGTGTACATGAAGGGGAAAACATTGGATTTATTTCTGGTTTAGATAAAATCTCTCCATTTGTTAAACACAGGAAAAAAGTCAAAACCTCTGTTTCAATACTCTAAATACAACAAATAACCACCAAAAAAGTGCTTTGGATTCTGCAAGACTGCTTGTAAGTGTGACACATAAATGAACATAGCATTTCAATCTCCCCAGATCAGGTTTTTCCATTTTAGCATGAAGGTATATTCTCTTTCACTGTTCCCTAAGGTCCCTTTCACCCAGTCATTTCAGCATGTTGGTAATGACAGGCAAGCCAAGGAATGAAAATAGAAGGCAGCTGGTAAGATAATCCTGGACGTCATCCGGATGCAAGTGAAGCATGAGCATCTAATTCATTAAGGGAGTGGGAGGATTAGGCTGGTGCTGAGCATCTATTCTGTTTAATTTGACATTCCATTAATTTAGTCTCTCAGTGGACAGGACGGGAGGTACAACATAATTATAGCTCAGAATCTGAAACCTCTGGCATGTCTGAAGGCCTATTAGTTTTGTGGCAGTTGGCTGGGGATGGTGTGGCAAGAGAGATGAGCAGAGTTTGTGCTCGCTGTACCCAATACGCTTCAGTAACAAACTGCATGTGGGACTGGTGAAGTTCTCCTTGGAGATCAAAGACACTGCCTCTTTATAGCAAATGACTTTCCAAGAGCTTTGAGAGCAGAAACTTCCAAGGATGCTTCACAAGGTGAGTCTATTTTGTGTCAGACAAAACAGCTGCTTTAAAACCTAGATGGAAGAGGTAGGATCCTAAATTTCTTCTCAGAGTTAACAGCATTGCTGAAAATGCAAACCCCTGTTCCCAGTGAGCCTCTTTTCCTGCACAGCTACCCAAACAGTCATAATGATTCACCAACCAAATTCTGCTCTGAACGAAAGTTCAGCTGCAGCAAATCCACAGGCCCTGTTCTGACATGTATTCAGCTTTAGCAGGCAGTGAGTGTGCACATCCTACCTCTGAACCACCACTCTGGAATACGCAGGACACAATATTCTCACAGGAGCTCTTGGGAAAAAGAAAATATCAGAAAACATCTGCCCCCTCACCTCTAGTATCAAAATTAGACCAGATTTTTCAAGGGCTCTCAAAATACATCAGCGGTTGGGAGATCTGAGAATTTGAGAAGTTGTTCCCAACACCTTACAGCAATAAAAACAAACTCTTTAACATGTCTCTCAGTCCAGCTGACACATCACCTTGAAGTCACATCAGATTTTATCTCTTTGATAGAGAGGCAGATGTGTGAAAAGATAGGAGCCCCCATTAATAAGTTTCTCACAGAAAAACTGACATCTTGATGCCATATTGATTTAGTCTATTGGACACTGCTGGCTATCACAGGTGCAGTGGTACAGAGAGAAAATCTGACTCATTAAAAATGACATAAGTCACAGTACCTAGACATTTAGATAAACTTGGGATATACAAACAGACAGATCTTTTAACTGCATTTCAATGTAATTAGCTGAGGGTGGGCAGTCAGATGGACGATATTAGAGACAGAAACTCTCTGTTAAACCATACAGCAAACAAAGCATCAGGAACTTGTCATCACTGTCTGTCACGTCTCATATCCGCAGGAGTTAGAGGCCTCCTGCATTCAGACTGTGGCCCCCAGCCAGGTAAGCAAGAGAAGGAACTGTTACCTTTCATCCTACAATACATTTAAATGGCCTGCTGGAACTTTTGAAGACATTTGAAGAGGTAAAACCCACCTGGCAGATGAAACCAGTGGATGAGCACTGCCGAACCCAAAGACTAAATTTCCTCTTTTTCCTCTTGCGCAGCTCCCTCTCTGTACAGGTAGCAATGAAAACAGGATCCTCGTCTATCAGGGGTTCATGTAGTACCTGCAAGTGGCAAGAAAAGAGGCAGAGAAAGAAACAGAAGAATACATGATTGCTAAAATAAAGGTGCTTTAACTGCTTTCAAGGAGATACAGCCCTTACACTGTGCTTGTGTGGATCACCCCAAAAAAAGAAACAAACCCACTTTTGTTTGATGCTACTATCCAACAAAAACCAAAGCCTGACCAAGCACACCCCATTATGGATAGCTGTTCTACACATAATTTGCAAACACTGCAAGGCACAGCTCTCACTTCTTACTATTTGCTACAGTTCAATATCCCTCCAAAATGATGCAGGGGATGGGGCAGGGAGAGTGGATTGTTAGCAGCATCCTTCTCCATGCTTCTTCATAAGCTTCATATTGTTTGGTAGAATGTCTTCCACCCAAACATCCCCTACAATTTGTTGTAAAATACATTCTTTGTTTATAGCCAAGGAAAACACATAATAAAGAGAGAAAGAAGTTAAGGGAGAAAAAGATGCTTTCTGTTGCCATTTAAAGAGGTGGTGAATAGACAGAAAATATTTTTCCTGGCAGCAGCAGCTTCAGTGAAGTCTCTCTTGCCTCAGGAGCTGAAAAAATGGCAAAAGGAGACAAGGATAAACCACCAGAGGCAGGAAAAGAAAAAGATAAGGCCGACTGGAGCAAGTAACAAAGACCTGTGAAAGTGAAGCAGTTTCTGCATTCTGCATCCAGATGATGTAAGTGGTTCCCTTTTTCTTATAACTGTTTTGTTATACTTCTCTCCATTAATTTAGCAGCAAAACTGAAGTGTGATACTGCTAGGTATCACACTGTGGAACTCACTTATAGAAAAGTACTAGTAGCTCCCCACAGCTCACAGGCAGCTGTGCATAACATACACATACCTGACTACACGATGTGCAACTTGTCTAGCAATCCACTTGTGAAAGTACAAAGACTTGCAAACTGTTGAAAGGTCTCAGCTGATGAATGCTGACCAAATTCAGACATGTACATCTAAATCAGAGCAAGTCACTGCAGGCTCCTCTCCTTGTACATGAGGGGAAAGCAGTCCCAGCAGGCCATAATTCATACCCTTGTAAAGATGTGCAAAGTAGTCAGATGGGTTATAATTTAAAGGAGTCTGTTCTTTTCCAGGAGAAAGGCTCAGATACAAGTATGCAGAGGCTCCCACCCTCAGACAAAGCCTTTCCACATCTGCATGTGTGCTGCTTTTGTACATCCACACAGTGAGTGGTGGAAATGAGAACAAAGCTGCACTAAACCCGGGAGTGATGCCTATAGGAGAGATGTGGTGGGTGAGCAGTTAAGTACCAGAGATGAGCAGCTGCTGGCCTCCTGAATACAACATGTTTGCTGAACATCACTCTGTCAGTCCAAAGTGGGCACCCGTGCCCTCTCCACACAGTGATGGCTGCACACTGTCATTTATATGCACTCCACTTCTTAACGACTCATGAAACATTCACAGGACCATCTGAAAGCACTTTTGTGAAATGCTCAAATTATACACCACAATGCAGATGTGAGCAAGGAGAGCTGCACACAAAGCTATTTGTTCTTCCAGCTGCAGCTGCCCTGTTTCCCCACTGAAGCCAAATCTTCCTCTCTCAAGGTCCACACAGAACAAAACCCTTCCTATCTAAAGGCCATCAGGGGCATTTCCCGCTTCCGCCTCAGAGGATTCTGAAGTTTTTTGCAAATACTATACTTGCCCTCATTTGCTTTTGCCTTTCTGTGTCTCATGGGCAGAGGGAAGGAGCACATCCTTTGGGATAGGGTTGGATACATGGTTAAGAATTTCTCAGCTTCTCGAAAGACTCTCTTACCTGCCAGATCCCATTGAGTGGTGTGGTTCCACTGTTATAATCTCCCCTGCTTTAGGATGGAGAGCAGCAGAAAGAAAAGGCTGTATGAGCATCCCCTTAGGACATCTTCTACCCTCTGTCATTAGCTTCTTTCCCTCTGCACCACAGCATCAACTCTCTCCACAGCAGTTCTACTGCATCCTGTTTACCCCTCACACTCTTTCTGCCTTCTATGACACAGTAAGGCCTGTCAGCCTTACTTCTAGAAAGCAATCTGAATATTTAAAACCTCTCTCCATCTTCCTTTTCTTCCTGCCCATGCTCAGCCCTGCCTTCCCTCCTTTGTTCCCCTGTACTGAATTTAAGTAATTTCTCTGTAAGTTCCTACTCAACTTTTGTGAAGAGGGAACAAAAATGTGGACAGACTAGGGCAAGATCTGCTATTGCTGCAAAGACAAAATGTGGACAGGCAAGGAAAATGAGCTGAAAACCCTGAAGCTTGCTCTTCCTTCAGAGAGTGGGGGATAAATGTTGTCACCCCTCCATGTGCAACCACTGCTTCAACAGCTGTAAAGGACTTTGCAAACAAGGCACCATAAGGGCTGTGCCTGCCCCTGGTACTGACATGGTGTTTTTAGGACAAAAGTTAGCCCTGTTGCTACTGGCTCGTCCTACTAGTTTGTTCACCCTCCTGTATTCTCAGTCTCCTTGCTTTTCCTGTAATCTTAAATCCATCTATTTGCCAAATTCCTATGCAAAGTTGTATTTGCTCCCTTTCTATTCCCCACTCTTGCCGTTGCTGCAATACACACTTTTACAGGAGTGAGCTTACTGCCCCCATGGCATATTCTTTCCTGCTTCTCATCTTCCTTGATAAAAATCTACTTTCAGGCTTAATTGACTCCTACACATATTCCTGGCCGCCTCTTCACCATCTTTTTCTCACTCCCCAAATGCTCTCCTCTTCCTATTCTGACTTCCTATGATGCAAGATAGCTTGTAGATTTCTTCATATAAATCATCCCTATTTCCTTCTCTCAAATTCCCAGTTCTGTTCAGATCTTAGAAGGTCCTCACCTAGTTGCTTTGCTCCTCTACTGCTACCACACTGTTTTTTTTTTTTTTTCTTCCTCTTCTTTGTAGTAATCCTTATTCCTGATAGATCTACCTGCCAAACTTTCACTCTTTCTTTTCCCCTCAATATGTAATTGCACTACAAGTGTTGCAAAGGCAAGACTCCAAGATGGGACTCCATCAATTCCTCTGTCTCACAATATCTTCCTCCCACAAAGCTAAACAGCCACTGTCAGGAGTGCCTGCCTTTCTTCTCCATTGTAAATAATTTCCAGTGCTCTTTCCACACCAAAATTCCACCCATCCTCTCTCACCAGAGCCCAAACAGGCTTGAAGCCCCAAATCGCTAAGTCTTTTGTAATTGGAACTCCTGGACTCCATACACTCAGATAATGAACCAACATATCTGGGAAACATCTCCCTGAGCTCCATGGCCATCCGCAACACAGGCTGTCTCTTCAGCTCTTCAGCTCGTCTCTTCAAGCTGCCTCAGCTTGCCTTGTCTCTGGCTTTTGGTGGGTACCATCCAGTTGCAGAGGCTCCTAGGTAACTGCATCTGGATGCACAGACTCAGTCATTTTTCCTGCAAGAGTAGCTCGTGCTTCTGCCTCTCTGCTCCAAAGCTCCTGTCTAATCTAAATTCTCTTGCTAGTGTCTGACATCTCTGCTTGCATATCTAGCTGCCAGTTCTGATTTCATTATGCTGCATTTGAGAGCATCTCCCTTCCCTTAAGAACCCCTCAGTATCTCCTTTTTTGGTCATTGCAGACTCCCCTCTCTGCCTGCTGCAGATATCACTGGCTAGTGAATCTGAACATCAGTCTTTACCTCCTACTTGCAAAATCTCCTCAGCCAGGCAACGCCTGCATTTTCCATGCTTTCTGAGTAAGAGCTCTAAAATGGCACTCATTTTAGAGTAACAACCCACCCACCCAGGCAAGTTTACATCCAAAACCCAGAACCATCCTGCAACAGTTTTACTTTTACTCAACATAAGGCAATCTTCTCCTACAGACTGCTGCTGGAAAGCCATTTTGCTAGTCCATCACACTGACCACATCACTTTTCTTTATCTCTCTCATAGTTCTTCTCCAGTATATCAGACAGATGCTTTCTCTTCTCATTTTCAAAGTCCTGTTTGGACTATCCACATTTTATAGATCCTCTCTGCCATCATTCAAAGGTTAACCCTGACCTCCACTGGAGCCATGATTCTCTCCTCCTCTGCCCATTTGTTCAGTTTCAATCAATCCTCTTAAAAAACAAAAAGTCAGTTCGTACAGCACTCCATTAGCATCAGGTAATTTAAAAATAGCAATGAAGTTTCATAATTTTCTGTTGGCAAACTCTCCCGAAAATCTGACTTCATGAAAGGATCAACTGGCCAAGAGCTACAGGACATCAGAAATGTACCTTACTATTCAATATTCTTATTGCTCCTTTGTCTGTCTTCCTCTTGCTTGATATCTTATTACTTGGCCAGTGTTCTCTGAATATTTATGTATTTGTGTTACACTCACAGAAGCCCAAGACAGAATGGTTCTCACTTGGGACCAGCACCCATAACTCCTAAAGAATCATCTTGAGAACATGAAATCTGAAATATAGGGGTACAGCACAAGCAAGATCTTATAATTTGGAAATACCCAATATCAAATGAACATATAATCATGAGGACACAAAAGCAAGTTGACTATGCTGTTTTTGCCCCTCTGGGTTTTCAAAGAGGCTGTCATCTAAAGCTGTGAGCTAGTTTGGAACAGCTATGTTGAAACTGCTTAGCTGTACCCTATGATACCACCAAGAGTGAAACACAAAGAAGCTGCCTAGTAATTGGCCAAAGTTTAGCACTGTGCCTTTGGAGCAAGAGGTTGGACTTACATCTCTCTTTTTGCCAGAGGGTTTACTTCTGCTGGAGATAAGAAGGTGACTGTTCCCAGCTGATATTTCACTGGGCAGATGCAAAAACCTGTTTGGTTCCAGAACACCAAAGAGAAGACACTTTAGAGGGAGAGGGAAGCAGAGAGTACCTGGAGTTACGCTCCTGACCTCTCCCACGCCAGTCAGGGGCAGCCAGAGACAGCAATCCTGTCTAGCCACATCCTGCTGACAAGCATATAAATACTCAGCAGGCACAGAAGGATATTTGAGCAGTGATGTTATTTCCCCTGAACTCCTCTGGTTTCTGGAATTCAGTGTATATCCTTGGCAGGTGAGTACCCTTGAATTTGTTGCTCTCTACCTCCCAAGCGAGGTAGGGCATACTCCCTGCCTTCAGGCTGGCAGACAGTGGCACAGCTGCAAAGCTAAGCAGCAAACAACACTGCTTACAAGAACAGACCCAAATCTCCATCTCTTGTTGCTCAGGTAGAGGCAATGTTTATTTATACAGATGATGCTGAGGAGGGATAAGATGCAGAGAATATTTCTGTCTTTTTCTTTTTTTTTTTTAAACCAATCTAGGTCAGAACATCATTTTTTAACTTCAGAAACTACAGCTAGCACTGCTGATACACAATTAAAATGTTCTGGACTTTCAATTCCTTCATAAGCTGGAGAGTAATTATTTCCTTTTGTTTGCTCAGTATATTTAGCAAAATAATTATAATCTACTAGATTGTTTCTTTGCTTTGGTATACTGGCATAGTTCTTTCTCCCTGTTTCCTTTCATAGCAATCATGGTGTTATTTTTACAGGCACATTTGGGTGGAGGGAGGGGTCACAGATGAGGAAAAAACCCCTCAGTATTTTCTGACTGAAGTTCCACTTGAAGAATCTTTTCTAGCTCTCCAAAAAGAAAAGATCAAATCTATAGAAATAACTGTGAAGGCAGATGTTGTACTGCCTGCTGGATGCAGATTGTCCCTGCTCTGTCCATAGGGGTGAGCTAAACATGGCATCCTCCTAACCTGTGTTCTGTGAGTCCACACTGCCATAGGAAAAAAGTCAGTAACAAGCCTACCCACAAGCCCAAACATTCAACAGGAGCTGTGATTTAGCTGTTTGATGCCACTTACAAGGAGGTAGCATAAAGCTCATGGGTCAGCAACAAGCCACTTAGGCACCACAAGTGTCATGTTTAAGATACAGATGTACCTTAAGCAACAAATCCATTCTGAACTTGGGATTTCAGGTATTGCTGATCACAGAAACGTGGGGCCCCCTTTTCCAACCGGCCCCCAGAGGCAGAACTTCCAAAAGCCCATCTAAGGGGTTCTTTCCCCTCATCTTTCCATTTGTTTCTGTGCAATTGGCTTATTATTTTTAATTATTTCTGGTATTTCTCACTGGGCATTCTGAGTTCGATGTTTACTGCAGTCTGCACTCACGACAATTTGCAGAGAGAGGTCTTCCCTGCTGTTTTGAGCAGATGGGGTCCTCATCTCTTGCGACAGGCAGTGTGCAGCCCTGGTTGATGGCACCCAGGAGGATGTCACGCACAAGGCTCTTTTCAGAAGGAGGCCTGGAACATCCCCCAGTAGGCTACCAGAGGTACACTAGGGTATTTTTAACAACAGATTCAAAACCTTATTCTTTCTCACAGGGTTATTTTTGAAGCTGTATTTTAGTGCTTTTTGTTCCACTCAATATGACTGAAACATCCTGCATAGAAATCACTGATGTAAACACTGACAAAGGAGCAGAGAAGTGGAGGGGGAAGGAAGAAAATTGGGCTGTCTCTACTTCTTCCCCCTTATTTTTTTTAAGTAACATCTCCTTACCAAGCTCAGGATAATAATATATTTTGCTTGTGAAAATTTAGATGTTTTGCCACTGCAAACAGGGTGCTGTGATTTTATCAATTCAGCTCTCAAGCTTTGCTCAGGATGGGGAATGGGAGAAGGGATATACATGCAAATCAAATGGCATCCTTTAATGGATTTGCACTCACAGTGTGTGACACAGCACACCATTATAAGCATTTGCATTAGACACCGTGATCACATTTCTGAAGCCTTTATCTTCTGCCCATTGAAGTCAGCAGCCATAAGGCTTAGATTTCATCTCTTCACGGGGGCTCAGTCCCAACAATTTCATGTTTCTCACTGCCTGTTTTGTCTTAATGGAAACATACCTTGCATAGCTTAGTGAGAACACTCCTCCCTCCTCCCTTCTCTACCTCAACAGCTTTTTAGGCAGCTGTGTTCTCATGAGTAATATTGGTATGATTTTTATTGTCTATAAAAAAACTGTAATCACTCGCCGTTTATTTTAGGTACACTTCAATGGATGTGATGCATCTATGCCTTCATTAATTTTGTGCAGTGGGCAAAAATGGGATGCTTCAAAAGGGAAACAGGAAGAAAAAAAGGACTATGGACACAGCACCCTTTCCAAATATTTATATTCTGGAAATATAGAATTGATTGAAAAGTTATATCAAGCAGTAACATGTTTCATGCTTATTACTTTTTCTTTCCACATTTCTGAACAAGACCAGTAGCAACAGCTTCAAAAGTAGATCATTTGTACTGAACAAAGTTTAAATAGAGTATGATGAATATTAAAAGATTTTCACCTGTCCCCCTTTCCAGTCATGAGGAAGCAGCTGTGTTACTGGACCATACAGCAAGCACCTACTGCTAAGGTCAGGGACAGTCACTCTAGCAGGCCCAACTCCTCCATCCAATTCAGCCTGCAGCAGGAGCAGCTTCCCTCTAGCCCAGCTGCACCAGCTCTGCCCTTTCTACCCTTGCACAACTTTCAACCTCCCATCCTCAGGATAGCAAAACCTACTGGTGCCAGCCTCACTGAGAAGTGTCCAGGCTTGTTTAGGTCACTAAAGCAAACAGCTCCAGCTCAGAGAGCACCATTCCCACTGGAACCTGCTTGGTGCCTGCACTGACAGACACTGAAGAGCACTCGAACAGGACAGTGCTGCTTCCTCTCTCGTTTCACAGAGGCACCGCAGCACAGCTTCACACTGGGAAGCCCCAGCCCTTTCCCCAGACAGCTGTGCACTTTCTGTCTCACTGAGCCAACCAGAGCACACAGATCAGATGTCCCCTGCCAACAGCTAACTCTTACCTGGGCTTGAGAAGGTCTGAAAGCAGAGTCAAAGCCATTCTGCAGGGAGTCCAGAAAAGGCTGGATTTTGTAGAGGCTATGCGTTGTCTGGCTCGAGCGGAAGGCCACAATGTGGAAGTACTTCAGAATCTTCTCAAACCTTGATTGTGTCATGATAAGTGCAATGCTCTTGTTGCTGTAGAAGCCACTGCTCCAGATGCTGAGAACAGACTCACAGTGGTGGATGCTGGTTGATATCATGTAGCCTAAGAAGGCCTTCATTTCTGTCAGGGTGACGTCAATCCAGGCATCGTCACTACCAAACCTCTCCTGGTATTTCTTGGCATACATGTTGGTTTGGACCACCATATTCTTTAGTACATTGTCAGGGACAAAGAGCTGAAAAAAGTCCATGGCACTGGCAGTCAGGGGCATTTTTCGTGTTGGACCTAGGATAAAAGCAAGAAGGAAAGATAGGCATATTCCTGATCACCACACGGCACGTCCAACACCACAAATTAAAAGCATGATTAATTTTTCTAATGCAAATGATGGCATATACCCATTGTCTGACAGACTTCAACAGGAAACTTCCCCTCTCCCCCATATTCTTCATCCTGTATGATACTATACACCCTGAAAAGTTTCTCCCTCTGCTCTGCACACTCATCACTTTGCAGCTTGCAGACCTGTGAAACAAGCACACATTTTATTTCTCCACTTACACATTATCTGCAACTTTTATCCTCAGTAGCTCTTTTGGACTTTTTCTGGATAGTCTTTTATTTGTCCATATGCATGTCAAAATAGTGCCTTCCTCCAAACAGCCCAGAAGGACAGTGTGAGTCTTCCAAAGACAGCACTGTCCTCATCCTAGATGACATGATTCCTAGGCTCTAGAATGTTTTCTCCTGTACCTCTAATTCCTGCTTAGCTCATTGTCATAATTCAGTGACTTTCATGTCTGCCCCTGCTCCACACAGAGTCACACACAGGCCCTATGTGTTTTTTGAGTTTTGTGTCTCTGCACTCTGATATCCCCAAGAAAGCACATTACCAGCACAAGTCACAGCAACCATATTGCTAGTGTCACTGTCCCATGTCACGGGGAATATTTTTAGCACTATAATGCATGCAGTGCTCCTCTTCCTCCCATAATGCAATAAGCTTAGCAGTCCCATGCTGTCATTACTCTAGCACTTCACTGATCTCGCACCTTCTCTGCCAGTTTCAACTACTCCATAAGAGGAGGGCAAAAAAAACCAAAAAGGAGGCTCTAAGGCTGGCAGCACTGTATCAGTGTTACAGGGTCAGCCAGTCAGCCACTGGATTACACTAAGCCAAATTAGGAACGTCAAACCCGCAGTACCAGGGATGCAGACACCAGTATTTACAGCCCATTCTCCTCTAATCCCTCCCACAAATTAACCAAGCTCCTTTCTAAAAGTAGTAGTTTTCATGCTTGCACGTTGTGGTAGTGTTTTAGTAACCAGGTAAGGGCAGGGAACATTCTCTATTCTACAGAAGCACTGTAAAGCCTGAGAGGAACAGCCTCTTCAAACCCAGCAGAGAGGGGAGCACTTAAAAGCAGCTCTAAACCCCTGTGAAAAAGACAATGTCATGGGTATAATCCCAAACCAAGAGCTGGATCCAAGAAATACCAGCCCTTAGTCCAGCAGTCCTCAGCCCTGGGACTGTCTGAAACACTCTTCCTAGTCAAAAGGAGAAGGCGTACAGCTCCTCGTTTGCAGTTCCGCCCAACGAGTGAGTCTTTCTTGCACAACAGGGCTGTTTGGATCTCAGCATCAGCTCTCCCGGCTGCATCAGAGCATGAGACTGACCATTCCACAATCTGGCTCTGCAAAGACCCACTAACACATTGGTCAGGTCGCATTCTCCTGCACCCCTGTATCTCAGTTCACATTCCTAGCTACAGCAACAACTACAGCCTGCAGAAATTTTCCATGAAACAGAACTACAAGGAATTACAAAAATACTGTGGTTCGACTTGCTCTTAAGCCTTAATGTTTGGGTATGCTCTAAGCTACTAGAAGGATGGTGAAAATAGCATCAAGACTTTGAAACAGTAAACCTTCAGGTTGCAAAGAATGTCAAAAAAAAAAAGGATTTTTTTTTTTGTAAGTGCAGTGGGAATAAACCATCTATTTAAAGATTACTTTCCAATTTTAATTTGTGAGATTGAGAAACTGTCAGTTGAAAGCACACTCCTCTGTATTGCAAGACCAGAGGAAAGAGTCCCACCCAAACCATGTTTTGGTAAGGACAGAAGAGAAAACTTCAGTTTAAATGATCAAAGATTTTCATTATCAAGTGAAAACTATGGGGCTAGAACAGATATATTTACTTTGCCTTAACTGCTAGTGCAATAATAAAGCTACTTAACAAATGTTTTCTACTTTTGATCAGGAGGTTTATTTTCTGCTAGCACTGGCTTGAGTGTTACAGCTCACAAAAGATGCTCTATGTATTCTGTATTGTCATTCTTCCCCATAACTTAATCAAGTTTTTATATTCTACGATAGATATGGCTTCTGATAACAACACATGGAACAGAGTGTATTCCTAGTTATATACAAAACCTTGAGTAACTATTGAAGTCAACTCCAGTGCTCAGGCAGCCTTCCAGGTAGCACAGAGAGATAGTTTCTAAATACCTGGCTTCAGAAGCAGAAGCTGGGAGTAGGGGTAATGTTTTAAATCTTGTCTACAGCAAACAAGAATTCATAAAACATTGAGTCTTTCAAAGTGAAATAGGCTTGTCTGAGACTTGTGGATATGGACAATAGATATATGCTAGACTCCATCTTTAGGGCGGTAAGAGGAGTCAGAAGCACAATAAATGTAATTTTGGTGTAATTAAATTTCAGCAGCTGCACAAGTTTACCTTGATAAGTGATGATGGAAACCTGACAGGTATACGGGATATGATAATCCTTTCTTACCCAGCAGTCCTGCTCCAGCCACAGAGAACCTGCTACCTCCTCTCCTTGAAATAAATATACAAACTTTGTATCTCATTGGTCATGCAGAACCCACACAGCTCTAAAAAAGCAAGCTGAATCACTTTCTGACTCAAACATCAACATAATTGTTAATTAAATAAAATTATGAAAGCTCCTGTATAATCTCATTGTCTTAAAAAAAAGCCTTTATTGGCAAAGTGAGCACAACTGATTCATAATTTACTGATATGCAATACAAAAAGAGCGACACTGAATTTCAGCAGGAAAAGAACTGAATTTTTAACATGAACTGGGTTTTGCACAGTTGATGACCAGCCTAAAATATTTAAATATGACTTTCTAAATACACAAATATATTCCACAGAGAGAGTCAACTGTCTGCATAAGGAACTGAAATAGCTATTTCGTACTTTTGAAGGATTTTTTCATTGACTTAATGGCACTTACCCAGAAAATACTGATATGAAGAGTTCAGTGTTTCACACATGCACTGTTTACCTTTCAAAGCTTCCCTCAGTCAAACAAAAGAGTGGCTTTGCCTACTTGTCTATCCTTAGAATGATTATACAATTATAACTGTATGTAAAATTCAGATTTTTCTCTCTCCTCTGCTATAGAGTGTTTGCATGGAGAATCTATTTACTTTCATAGGGTTTCTTTAAAAGCCAGGCAGAGTTTCCAATACAAATTACAGAGACCAAGTGCAAAAGCAGTCTTGGAGCATCTGAACACGCAACCAGACCCAGTATTCTGAGCACAGTCAGGACAGGGACAGGGCTCTACTGAGTAACCTCTGACTGGGCAGCACACACACGCCAGCACCAGAACTTTGGGCTTGCTCTAAGTGACCTTGTAGGACGTGGAAAATAACAAAGAACTTCTGCTACAATGCAACCTACACACGCAAGCTCTTCTTCCTTCTCACCCTGTCTGCCAGCAAAAACTTGCCTGTGCAATCTGCAGCAACCACCTTGCAAGTCATTACTGCTATTCTGACTAGTTGGTTCCATCTTCTCTTTTGCACTCAGAAGGAATGTCTCCCACAAAGACACCTCAATTTTTAAGAATAGTCTCAAAATAAATGAAAAAAACTAAGCATGGGAAGACATTTGTGTGTCCATACTGGCGATCCAACTGTGAAGGAAAAGCTGGCAACCTCGCCCTTGCAGTGTGTGCACTGCAGAACCCATTTTGGCTCAACTCAGCTCAGGGCAAACTGCAGCTGCCTCACTGGCTCTGATGTCTAGCAAGAGAGCAGGCTGCACATTCAGCTTCTCAGCCAACATATCCACTGCAGAACACCCAGAAAGATTTAAGAAGTTCGGTGGAACTTCAGGCAGCCCTTGCATGTCGTCCTACAACCTCTGGTCTTCTCTTTTGGATGAGTCCCCACTGGTCACATTCTTACCCCTGCTTCATTCCTTTTCTAGTCTTCCTCGCTGAGCAACACATTAGGAAAAAAAAATAAGAACCCGAAGTGAATTAAATGCTTTTTCCTTACTTGACTGGTTTGCAGAATTAAGTAATTTGAGAGCTTTAACAGGTTCATGCATCCTTTCCCACTTTTTCTGTTCTGATTACCAGCCTGTAATTTAGTAACTCAAGAGTTCACAGACTCAGAATAAGGGATGGACAAAAGATGGAAAGTTTCAAAACATATTGTAACCTATCAGTGCTTACAACACAGCATACAAATCTCAAGAAGGTCAAAAGCATCGTTATTTTGGGCAGGATAAATCAGATATGCAAGAAGAAAAACGCAGTGAAATAAAGTTCTTTCGCTCTGCTGTGCAAAAGACTCTGCTCTGATTCAAACTGCAATCGAGGCCCACAATAAAATATCCCATTACGCTGACAGGCCCTGGTGTTACCCTATGCAGAATAACCCAAATTGCATGGTTTGTAAATAAACCTTGTGCAGAGCTAATCACAGCTGACTTTGAAATTAACGCAACTTCATTAACAGCTTGGCAGACCCCAATACTCCCAAATCAGGAATAGGAGTGATAGAAGTATTAGTTCAAGAATTTAGAAGTAATTTTATTGTCTTCTTTGAGGAAAAACCTAACAATTTATAGCCACCCACGAGAATACCACATTAAGCATATTATATACAGATACATACCTAAGAAAAATCAGTCGAGAAACTGCTGGTTTTGGCCGTTGGAAAGTACTTTCTCCTCTAACATATGGTATAGCCTTCAAAAACCAAGGTTTAAAAAGCCAGTGAATTCTCTTTTCCTAAGTCCAAGCAATTAGAGACTGTTTTATATTCCTGACAAGTTACCTTTGCAAAAGTACACAACATGGGGTTTGGGTCTTATTTAGAGAACATAAAAAAAATGCTGACAGAAACCTTTTGTCAGAAAATATGCATCCATCAAAAAAAATCATGACGTCTTTATGGAAGGTATCAATTAATGAAATATGACAGACAGTTAAAACAATTTCTACTCTTTTTTAATGTGTAGAGAGCATTATAAAGGGCTAAAAAAAAAGGCAAGAAAGCAAAAAAAGTTGTTTTAATATTTCCCAAGTGAATATTTTCCAGAATTTCTGTTCACACTAAGTTTCCTCATGTAACCTTTGGAAGCACTGGAGCTTATCTGGCTTGCCAGAATATCAGTTTTCATATCAGCTCTATTCTTAATGGCCTGGAAACGTACATCAGACCCTCCTCAAACCACAGCCAGTTTGACGGCCTCACGACAAGCCTGTCAAGACAGCTTGAAGTTCAGGTAACACTTCTTTTCTGAGTTTTATCCCAGTTTATTGCAGAGACTGCTCTCCTGTAGGAACTGGGCAGCAAGTATCCAGGTTTTTAGGCTATTATGCTGCATGTTTTTGTTCATCTTCATTAGAAAAAGCTGTCAAAGCTTCAGTGACAGGCCTACTTTGCTATGTCAAAGGCATTATCCTAATTCATACCAGCTATGGTTCTGACCAGTATTTTGGGCAAGTAGATGTCTGCATCTGTTATTTTGGTAGACAAATCTTAGATTCCTTTAGGGACTGCCTTGCACAAGAATTCAACATAAATGATGAAAACATGATCCATACTGTGGCATTGCTTGGAGCTGAGAGCCAAGTTAGGAGGAAGCAGTAAAAAAAAGTCAACTACCCCCAAGCAGACACTCATGGCTTAGAAAGCAGCTGGACACAGTCCTTCCAAAGACGGTTCTTTTTGTAGGTTATGAGGGCTTGCAGCTTCTGGGTAAGCTTTTGCAAGGTCACCTTTGCAGAAACTTACTTTGCACCCTTACATGGGCACTCAGTAGCCGCACTTCTACTCCACATTTAGTTTCAGTAAGTCTATTCCAAGCTATTTTGCAAAGTAGGACTTGACTGCACTCTTCCAACCTTTATTTATAAGCCTTTGACAATGCCTCCACGTCTGCACATAATAACCTTAGTCAAAAAATTGTTCCAAACAGCTTCTCTGAAAGGCTACTTTCTCTTCCCTCCCCAGCATTAAAAAGGATTGTGTTCTTCACAGCGTCAGCAATAAAGCGATTCAGAGACTGCAGTCTGACTTTTATCCATAGAGAGCATTAAGAGCTGTGTCTAGAAGCAATCCAAGGACAAATGAAAGTGGACTGAAAACCAGCACACAGCTGCTCTGTGCTGACTCTGGTCCTAAGAGTCCCTGGCCTCCACAGCAAGCAGCACTGAGTTAGCAACAAATTAAACAGAAAACTTATTTAGTAAATCAAACAGTAAAATTTAAATTAAACAGTAAAATTAATGACGTATTTAGCAAACTAAGGAACTTCCTGCAATTCAGCTTGTTTCCATGCTGTGTACTGGATCCAGACTGTCATTCAGGGTTTTTCATAGCAAAACCCTTGAGTATTAAGTGTAGCAGATCAACCTGGCACAGGTCAGGGATGAGTAATGCACTGTTCTACCAGACAAGCCAGTCTCCTCCCCTGATGCTTTAGTGACCTTTCAACGCCGGGGGTGACAACCAAGGCACCCTGCCTGTTCCTCCTCCACACTGCCATGTGCTGGCAGTTCAGCCTGGAAAAGGTGAAGAACTTCAGAGGGGCATCAAGACTGGGATACCAAGGGTAAATAATTTAGGTAATCACTCAGTAGATTACCTAGTGTCATAAGACACTGTAAAAGAACAACTAAATTTTGGGGCCTTTTCAGGAGACCAAGCAGGCAGGTCTTACACCTTTCCCATTAACCAAATGTATGTTGTACCACCAACAGCATTGGTCTGAGAATGAGAACATGCCAGACACGTTGTGGCAGTCTTCCATGGAAGTGTGCCTTGTTGTAGATTTAAGCCATGGCAAAAAACTGTTTAATTAAGAGAGTATCCCTTTGTGTTTACCATCACGTTTTAAAAACTACAGAGCTTTCAGGCTGTGACAAGTACAAAGGAGAAAAAGCCCACTGCAGCTGAGGTTGACACCTTTAAATATATACTTAATTTCTGTGGTGAGATCGTGCAACCTACCAATCACCATTTTCCCAACATCCAACGGAGCCTCCAAAAACACTGGTACAAGGTCTTAGGGTTAAAATAATTTCCAAAAGCCAAAGACCTTAAAGCAGCAGACTTGGTGCTGAAGCAGTACCATATTGTGTCAATTTACACAATTCTTTGCACATTGTTTGGCTGTGGGACTGCAGATGCTCATCCTCAGGGGAATTTCTGCTGCAGCAGCTTCCATGGCAATAGTCCACTGCGCTCTTTTGCCACTGTAGTTTTCTATTAACATTTTACTGTACTGCTCCTGGTAGCCCAGCTGACATTGGGATATCCAGCAGATTAGAGACCATGAATGTGCTGACTTCACACACCACCTGTAATACAGCTTTTAGAAGATCATGTAGCAGCTACACATCTGTGGGCACAGCTGTGCACATTTATGAAATAACTGTACAAAGCAGCATGGACAGTCTTATGTCAGCTCAACTCCCATTACCAGCAGGGTGACCTTTGTAACTAAACCCCAGAAGGCTGCTTTGGGATGGTTCCTGGGGGGATTCCTCTCCTTCACCAGCAACTCTTGCAGGTGCAATCCCACCATCCCATCTTTCTGTCCCAGGCTCCTGGTTTGTTGTAGTGCATACTATTCAGAAATACCATTACCCCCTTGCAACCTCCTCCTTTTCAGAAATTTAAAATAAAAATCCACCTGTATAAGCATCAGCAATATTTGATGTGAGGACCCAGCCTTGAAAGGTAGGACTTTTGTGTTTGAAGGAGGGAAAATAGTCTGGTATGTTTTCCAAGCAAATCATGAGAATATTTAATTTACCTTTTGTAAATAAAAGTCAATAAGTCAATATAAGTGACGCAACTAATGAGATGCTGAAAGTCTTCACATCAATTCCTGCCATTTACATACAACACATACACATGCTATTGAAAAATGAACCTCCAGTTTTTGACTAAGTCTCACAAAGAAATGGTTTTCTGTTTTGTTTAAAAAATAGTTATTTAATAAAAAAGGAAAAAAAAAAAAGAATATAGCAACCAGAAACCCAGACAGTTCAGTAAAGCGTTGGAGACAACCTTATAATGCACTAACATTAATTTCAGTACAGAACCTCGTAATGATTCATCTCCATCCCATATGAGCTAAGGTAGCTACAGTGCTGGTCTCTGCAATTGCTTTCCAGCAGCAACAGGCTCTTCCTGGAGAAGACAGGGAGTAGTCATTAGGGTAAGCATATACTCCCCAAAGTATTCAATGCTACTTCTCACAAACAGATGTAAGCACCTACTGTAGCACCCACTTGGGAGAGGGTGGTAAGCAAGGTGATGCTGCAGCTCTGCTAGAAGAGCTCAAAACCTGCAATCTGCCAAGGAGGCTGGTGACAGGAGCTGCATTCAGGCTTCTTCAAACTTGTTCCTTTTAGGTTGTACCAGCCTCCACTGCTCTCTGTAGGAAAGTGTGCACTTGCATCTCTAGGTGAGTTTCATCAACTGCCCAGTAAGAAAAGTCTTCTCTGCTGTCATCACCCCAGACTAAGAGGCAAAGGTCCTCTCAACACTCCATATTGCATCTGCACTTACATACCAGCTTTTAAACTTGTAATTCCTTCACTTTATATTCTCCATGGTCCTTCTCAACACCCTCAAAAATCTTGGGACAAGCCACATGTTCTCTGGTGGTGCATTAGGTTTAGAGGTAGACAAAAATCTTAATATTTTCTTAGGACACCTAAGACACAAAGTGGAGGTCATGTATTTGCAATCCTTGCTAGGGTCAGGACACCTTTACACATGCACAGTATCACTTTGTGTGCATTTTGTTTTCTTTTTGCTCTTTTACTCCTGCCCCTGTTGTTAGACTGTCTCTTTCCATCCTTGTTCTGCCTACCCTAAGAAGTGACCAGTGCTGCAGGCTGTCTGAATATCTTAACTCAAAATAGGCAAGCAGTTGGAAAGTTCAATAAATGACTTCTATATACCACGTACATCAACATCCCTAATCCTCTTACCACATGCAGGATACATGACACTCCACAGCACTCCAAGTGCTTAGGCTTCCTAACAACTCTTATAAACCTGTAACTTGCCAGTTTTAAGAAGTCAGCGTACTTCTTCAACAACTAAGAGTGGACAAAAAAGGCAGACACCTGTGAAAAAGATGGGATTTATCACTTGTACTGCCTGTGTTAACTTCAGGGTGACACAAATGTGTCTACAAGCCACCGTACCCCCGAGGAAGGTTTTCAGGGAGTTGCATCTGCAGAGAGCAAGCCAGAAACAGAACTAGGAGCTAAACAGCGCATAGAGTCGGAGTGGGATCCTGAGCGGCACAGCACTGCTCACTCTGAGCAGCAGCAGTCCCTCAGTAACACAGCACCACTCCCACAGCCTCTGCCCAGCTGCTGTGTGCAGCCTGTGGAACTGCTCAGCTCCCAGCAGCTCCCACCACAGCCCACGCCACGCTGTGCGGCTGGCGGGCGCGAGCGGAGCAGGAAGCAGGCTTGCAAAGGAACTGGGTTTGCAAAGAAAAGCAGTGTGTACTTTTCCCCCACAGCCTTTCCGAGATGCTTTGTCGCTCTGGAGCCAAAGTCCACCTCTTCAAAGACAGGCTTAGCGTGCCGTATTCTGAGGTCAGGCAGGAAAAAGACTGAGACTGGATGTCACCAGTCAGACAGGCATTACTTACTAGCAGCCACCAGAACACCAGATCACAGCTACACTTAGGGGTCAACTTGTCCAGGCTTCTTGGGGGTTGCCAACATATTAACCAACAAAAGCTGAAAGATCTCATAAGAATTAATCACTGTAAGAACATAGTTTAGGTTATAAAAGGAGAAAGTAGCTTGTATTTCTCCTCTTGGACCTAGCAGAAAGAAAGATTTCATACAGCAGAGATTTTTGAAGAACTTCATGGTGTGTTCACATTAAAAAAAAAAAAAAGAGCCTCCCACTTCCTAAGCTTTCTGGACCTAACTGCTAAAGTTGGTTTTATATTATAGACAGATTTGCTCCTTTACATGGCCCTTGTGTTTCCTTAGCCATTTATTATTATGTTCACAAAGTTCTCATTTAAACAACATTTCTTGCCATTCATTCTTTATATTGACTGCCTCATAAAATAAAATTAAGTAAGAGACCTACTGTGAAACTCCATCAGCTTCTTCTATCACCTTTGATACAGCTCCTTTCCTGCTCACCGTGAATGGTCCTGAATAGGTAACATTTTACTTTCCACATCAAAAATTTATTACACGTCCACCTTAAGGTCCAGATTCTATAACCCTCATTGATGTTTTAGTGGGGAGGTAAAAAAAGCCTTCATTAGCAAAACTGGGCCTGGAGTTTTTATACCTTAGTGTGAGAAAACCCCAAGCCTACTAGGCAAGCTAGAATGTTATTTATTTGGGGAGTAGAGAAGAGACAGAGAAAGCAGGTGAACATATGGCTTTTCATCACAGCTGCATCTGGGTCTGGTAGCATCCCTGGCAGGGGGATTCAAACCACTTCACAGAAATTCTCTTTCTGGGCCTCCTGTACTGAAGCAGTTTGGCAGAGCTGGACACAAATGACCACAGTCCTCCTTGCCAAGACCCAGGGACCATCTGCTTGGTCATACATGAACTTTACCAAGATCCTTTCATAGGCTTCAACACAGTGCTTTCCAGCATGGGGTGCTGCACAAGATAATCTATTGGGGCACTGCAAGAAAACATTTTTATCTGTTGTTAACAAATAAAAAAATAAAAAAATTAAATAGCATTAATTTCATCTTTATCTTATCCTGCTTTGAATTCTGGTTTTGTGTATGCTTTATAATGTACATAGTATATTAATACAGTAGTGCAGGTATATCATGTATAAATAAATAAACACAGATTGGGGGTAGCTGTGGAAAAATCTTCTACTGATGGGGTGAATGATCAAAAAGGATTGGAGAACACTGCCCTCGAGTTCTCCAGTAACTGCATTCCAGACTAAAGCAGCCTAGCAGATACAGTTCACCTTCTTTTTAGCAGAGAGCTGAACGTGCACTCAAAGCCTGTAAGCTTCAGGCTGATCTACTTGTAGGTTTTATATCAATATAAAAAGGAATAATTTCCCTTTGTCCTCCAAGAACACTGTCTTCTTGTAAGACCAGGGGAGTGGTGGTATCAGTCAGAGGTCCTTCTGCATTGGTATAACACTTTTCATGTCACTAAAGAAATACATATCATTCAAGTCATATGTCACATATCACCATGGTAGTATCACCCATGCATATGCTTATATGCATCTCTGGGTTCAAAGAATAATGCACTGTATTTACATGCCTTGACATTCCCCTTTGAATTTTAATTTGTGACACTCACAAATCAAAAGGATGTGTAAGAGCCTTGTGCTTTTCTCTAGCAGAAATAGGTTTCCAGAGCAGACACTCATTCTGCAGTCAGTCATGCAAATTATTAATCCGAAAAGCAAGACTGAGGCTGCAATATGTATCATGGCAGAAAAAAAGGAGAATGTCTTTTTACAATGAAAATTCTCTGCAGTCTATGCTGCAGCCCCTTTGTCCTTCCTCCTAGGCCTTACGACCGCCACAGATTTTGGTCACTCTTCGCAAACCTTAGCAAGCAAATTGGAACTCGTGTTCTTCAGGAAGCATGGATTTTTCCTTTTGATCACGGGATTTAGTGTTAGTTCCTACCACTCAGATGGGATATCAAACTTTTTGCTGTTGCAATGATATGGAACAAACAGGTTGTACTTTCAATAAACATCAAAAGGGATGTCTTTTAAGAAATTTTTGGGGCTATGGTTTGACAATAGAAACTTCCTCTAGGGTCTTTTCACTCCAGCCCAGCAGAAACCATTTGAGGCAGATACTTCACCTTAAGCTACAGTGATCAAAGTATTCTTAGGCATCGGTGCAACATCCACCCTGAAGCACATGTTTTTGAACTGAGACTAAGCATATTTCTTCTAGCCTAGGATTGCTCCAAAGAAATGATTTAATGGTGTTATAAATATTATAATGTCAAGTGATGCAGTCCATAATAAAACATAGAAATAACTGCAAAAGAATGAATATTGGCAAGTATAGTACAGAGTCCTTGAAGACACAGCAAAAGAAGTGCTTAAAACCCTGCTTGGAAAAAGCTTTTTTTTAAACTTGAGTTTAAAAACTTGCTTGCTTTCTCCTTCCCCTTCTAAATTACAAACAAGGCAACTAACAATGACTCTCTACAGCAGTAGTCAGAGAAGGCAAAACTTCAAAAAAAAATCTTTGTGTCTCCTTTCTTTAGGAAGCATTCAAGATCCACCAGTATGCAGAACATTGAGCTCAGCTAGCCTCAAAGAGGAAATGAACAGCAACAGCTACACCAAAACTGCTTATAAAAATGGTAACATTTTGCTCTCTTTATAGAACCTATCACTTGATTTTGGTCACATCCTCCTGCCTCTAGAACCAATGTCTGGCTGATAAGGGACTACAGGGTACACTTCACAAAGTGAGTGAAGAACCAGACACAGGAGACACAGTCCCCACTCCTGCCAATACAGGTGATCAAGAAGGGAGAATATTCCTTGAATGCTTGCTATAAAGAATTGGGCCCATTACTCAGTGCATTAGCCTCTAAAACTGCACTGGTCTCTTCTGCTAGGCACCAGGAGCACAGATGCACTCACAACTCAGACATAATAAAATGCTAACTCAAAACTCCATGCAGGGGCAGTTGACACTCCTGAAGTGCAACCTTCATTCAAGAAGAAAACTGAATAATCCTGGGATAACCAAACCTATAGATAAACACTATGAGATCTGAACTCAGATTTTGTTGAGCTGCATACTGCATTTATCCAGCTTTTTAATGCTACGTTAGATATTGGGGTGGGTGTGACAATTCACTTAGTGCATCAAATAAGAGGATCAGGAACATCAGCTGTAGCAGGGTGAGCAATGTGGTCAGGAGCACCTGGCCATAATTTTGGTATGTTAGAAGTACCAGCTATTATGTTTATGTGACACTATGAGACAAGAGCAAGCAGAGTCTGGTTTCACATGACCTCACATCTCAACGTCAACCTGCTTTTTCATCACAGGAGATGCTGTTGGAGCCTACAGGCTCTTCTCACTACAAATGTGCTGTCTAAGAAGGATTGAACTCAAGTGAGCCATCTTTCAGCAAGGGCAATTCAAAAGGCTGTCACCTTGTCAGCTGTCTGCCCGTAAGTTAGGTGAGAACTCAATATCTGGAAGACCTTTACATTCTCCTCGATAAGAATGGACATGAGCACATGAGGCAGAGCAAAAGCGCATAAAGCCTGGATTACTAAGAAGCAAAATTTGATGAACTCCTGCCCCGATTACCTGCAATTTAAAAAAGAACAGTGGAGACATGATGTCCAGCAGAGCCCAGAGAATAAAAAAAAGGAAATGTCATAATAACTAAGAACAAGATGTTGAAATGTGAAGTATTGGTAGACTCTATATTAAGATATAAGAGAAATGTTCGTTTTTATAACAGGAGAAAAAGATTTTAGGAAGCAAAATACAATTAGAGAAACTAAATGCTGTAGCACAGAAGGGCAGGTTAGAAAGAGGTTATAGTACAGATTAAAAGGATTCAGTAGAAACTGAAAGCTTGAAAGTAAAGTTTTGAGCAGTTTTTGTTACACTTATTTCTTGCTCCTTTTCTGATTAAAACATGATTGGCTTCTGATTGTGCTGAAGGATTCTCCCTTTAGCTGCCCATTTCAGCTTAAAAAAGGAAAATCCCATCACTCTTTTATCTTAGGAAGATAGCTGACATTAGAACAATTGGCAGTGCACTGCTCAACGTCAAGCTGCTCCAGGTCAGTACTCAGATCTCTTCTGAGTCAACCTTTTGGCAAAGACCTGAAGAAAAGGCATCATTTTCATTTTAACATTTCGCTCACTCTCCTGCAATATATGTCCATAAAATGCTATCAAACGCTTCTGCTTCACCATATGATACAAATGGCTGCTTTTAGAAAAAAAATAATGCCCACCTAGTTTCTTTTCATTGATTCAGGGAGAGATAGCCAGCAGCCAAAAAAAAAAAAAAAAGGGTTAAAAACTAGTATAATCTCAACAATAGCATCACGTTAACAGCGTCAAGTCCACTTCATAATTCTAGAACCATTTCATATTCAGTACCCACTTTGACAGTACTAATTCAAAAATATCCACAGCTGAATATTTTAGACCCACCATCTGTCCCCAGAAAGCCTGCATTATTATTTGCACTCTACATAGTTCAATGTATTTTGAATTTACCTGAGTCTAGTGAGATTATAGGTTTTGGTACTGCTGGCTGAACTCACATACCTCTTAACCAGAAACAGCCATGCCTTGTACAGATAGATCCAAAATGCTCTTCAATAAAATAGAAGAGGGACGAAGGGAAAGAAGGAGGAAGTGAAGCCAGAGCAATTTTCATGACAGATTCACCTAGGTGTGTTTCAGCTGTTAGGGCAAGGATTCTGGATTCATTCTCAAGGCAACTGATGAAGTTCATAACAGAGTAAGTTTCAAGAGTCTGAGGACAGGACACCAGAACCTATGACAAAGACAGAAAAAAACTCTAATCTTGCACTTCAGTATATATTTTTGTTTCTAATCCTCAAATACTAGGAGCCCCATAAGAAGAACCTAAGTGAATCCAAGTTCAAGGTAACCATGTTAAGCTGGGAACAAGACCTCCTAAAAGAAATAAGAGCCTTGGTGACTTTAACTTGTTGCTCTGATCCCAATACTCCTTAAACACTGAATAGATTTTAAGGAAAGACTAATCAAAGACATCAAGACAAATGCAGACATTTGTATCATAGACAGGTCACCTAAAAACCATTTTTAGTGGGTAAGCTTCCAAGAAATTACTTACAGAAAAGTTGAATTTATTTGTTCTGTTTCTAGGTAGATACTTGTGAATTGGCAGCAACACAGATGAGTATGAGTACTAGTGTGTCCTCCTTACCCAGATCCTTGACTGAGAAAGAAGTTTTCTGGATAAAGGGAGGTGACATTGGGAAAGACATTATTTCATTTTTTTACCAGGACATGGAATTAGAATCAATTTTATGTTCAAAATATTTTCAGAAAATACTGGGCTGATCATCCTACTAGATAGTATCTGAATTGGCCAAAATAAATCTTATAAACCCATATTGAAAGATTTTTCTCTAATTATCTGCTGAAATCAGACACAATCCCTTTTTCTGCAGAGAAGTGATACACAACTGATTTCTAGAACAGTAATTTTTTGGATAGCATAAAGCAGGTTATTGATTGTCTTTAGTGGAGATAGTGACATACTAGTACCTTCGAACAAGGAACTGTAAGACTTTACTTGGACACCTGTGCCATTTGTCAACAAAGAGTTGGCAGAGATCTACTACTAGAAGTAGGAGCATATTCTTGCAAGAAAATATTGTGAAGAAATATGACACCATCTTATTTTTAGCCTAGGGGGGAAAAAAAGGAAGAAGAAAAAAAGAGAAAAATAAACAGCTAGAGAAAAAAAAAAAAACACAAGAAAGCTAAACAGCAAATTTCTTTAAATATACTTGAGGTAAATACCAGTAAAAAAGAAGATGCAAGTGCCAAAAAGTAGTCTTTGGAGATGAAACAATTTTGCAATGCTCACAAAGAAGGAACAACTTTCTGATACCCAATCCACGAACTGAAAAAAACCACAGAGTGGACATTCTGTTGTTCTGTCTTGCCAGGACACCTGTTACATGATCATCAGTTATTGCAGGTGTCTGCACCATGACTTAGCTGGGCCTCTTCCAGATCTGTGTTTGCCTTCCTCCATGTATCCATCCTTATGGTCTACACAGGGCTGTGCTGGGATTCACTTGCAAGGAAGCTCTTTATACCTCAAGAAGGGTCATGAACAGAGGCAAGTACAAACCCAGGCACCAGTGGATGATGCACTGCCTCCAGAGTGTAGCACTGCTAAGCTCCCAAGTCTTTGAGTAATGTCACAGCAGACATCCCTAACGTAAGCAGATTAGTGCTTTGAACATAAAGGAGTCTCAGAGTAAGTAATTTGAGTAGAGATACAAGATTCATGGCCACACAACTCATTACCATAGAAGTGAGTATAGAAACAACACCCTAAATAACCATCAAGTCTGCCTTGGGCCACTTTCCAGGACCAAAGGAAGGAGGGAGTTTTGCCTTGATAGATCCAGCAGCCTTCTGCGAGCACGCAGCTCTTTCCCACAAGCTGCACAGCCTTCTTCCCATTCCAAAAGCTGACATGGAAGTAGCAACTCTTTTGCATAACACTCCAATATTTAACTTGCCACTAAGCAGCTTGGTAGTCTATCTTAGCCAATCTAAAACAAAGGAAAAGTGTGCTGGAAGGGACCTCAGGAAGTCCTTCAGTCCAAGGCCTCTATCCCTATTCAGCATGCATACTGGGTGTCAGTCTGTTACAACAGCTATAAGAGGTTAAGGACACTACTTCTTAGGTTTTCAGTGACACATTTGTCTTCTGCACCACTGCACTGTCTGAGAGTTTCTATCATGTCTGATTCGATTATCCATCACTTTATACCCATTATTCCTCATATTTAGTTTTCAGAGCAGGTAAGGCAGATAATTCCCTTTCCTATAATAGGTCTTTTACTTACCCATATGGCCCTTTGGCTTAAAACCAGAGTACTAAAAGGCAGCCAAGTTAGATTTTCTGCTTCTGTCCTTTCTCTTCATATTTAACTACATGCTTCTCACCTGGGTTGACAACCCAGACTCTCTCTCTTAAGTAGCAAAACAGTCTAATTTCAAGTCTTGTATGCTCCATTTGGATGTTTTCACAACAGCATGACACTGAGTCACATTTGTCTGGTGTTCAGCTTCAACCACCAGTACCTTTTCCACCTATACAGTTCTTCCCCTCCATTTTCCACTTCTGCTGTTAGTCAGTGCTGCCTTTACACTAAGCATTTCCCTCTTGCACCATGCCATTGTGTTTCCTACACCAGACTATTTCAGGCTATCAACAACTTTGGAAATTCTCAGCTGGCTCTTCAGTGTAGATGGAATCATTCCCAACTTCATGTTATCTAAAGGTTTAATAAACAAATTCAAGAAGTCCAGCTCCATTCAGGAATGCACTTTCAGGTTCTTATTAATTAAAAATAAAAAATAAAATTAGGTGAAATTTAATAAAAGTAAAAGTGTCCCATCAGAGCAGTCAAGTTTTTGACAGATCATTATGCCACACATTTTTGGAGATGCTAGGCCACACCAATTCAAATGGAGACAAGCAGGCATTTTTAGAAATAATAATTTTAGGGAGAATACCTGATGAGGATTAGATGGTATTTATCCAATCAGATATTTCTGCATCTGCCTGCTTCATTCCACTATATATTTTAATGTCTGTAAGATTTCTTGCAACAGATGTAGTGTAATGCAAAGCACAATGCGAAACTCAGAGCCAGTATTGCAGAGATGATTCCCACTCAATAATTTGCCTCTAGTTCACTGCAGAAAAAAAGGCAGTAAAGTCATGGAACACAGTGACCATGCAGGGCCTCTACAAGGATCAGCTAACTCCTAACCTTGCACAACTGCTCCACGCACCAAAGCCCCCGCAGGTTTGTTTCATACACAAAACATGAACATTTGAAGGCAAACTGAACCAAAAGAATTTGCAGGGCACCCATGAAACAAAGGAAATGACAAGACAGCACGATCTCCCAGGCGCTCTGTGGCAGCAGCCAGGCTCTCTATGGCTGACAGGTGGGCTGGCTACCACCAGCCTGAGCTGCAGGGACAGGGTACAGAAAACCCACAGCCACCAGGAAGCAGGCTGGAAGAATAGTTGAGCTGAGCACTGACAAATTCCTTCTCAATGCTTTTTTTTTTTTGTGGAAGAGTCGTTACAGAAAGTCACGGCTTTGGCTAAGGAGTTTGTTCCAAGGAGCCGCTGCCAGCGCCCCAGGGTCACCACCGTGCCCGACTGGCCTTGCCTGGCCCTCCTGGCCCAGTGCTCCACAACAGCTCCCCAGGGCCCCTGATCAGCCCCCAGTCCAGCTGGGCCGGGCTCCAGCTCGGCACAGCCCTGCCCTGGGCCCGCCCGCATGCCCACAGCCTGAGCCAACCTCACCTGTCACCTCAGTGCCCTCAGCTGCAACTGCCCTGCCTGGGGTGGCAGGACAGCCCTGGCTCTGACAGACCCCAGGGGCAGTGGCAGGAGCTGCTGCAGAGGTTGGACAATCTCTTAGACCATCTCTGATGTCAGTTTTAGTGCGAGTCATTACCCTGTAGTACAGAAGCCGACGAAGAAAGGCCTTTTTTGAGAGGTCATTCTTTATTCATCAACTACAACATCATCAAGTGGAAAGACCAAGATGTCATCTACTCTAAAACCCATCACTCTTTTCCCATGGGGGAAGGTTTGTGATAAACTTGAAGCCATACCCTTAAAAGAAAAAACTGAAACTACTTGCAACAATGTTAGCACCATGAAAATAGCTACAAATCACTCAAATGAAGTCCAAATCTTTGAGCTCAATTTCCTTTAATCTCAGAATCAGTGACAAGAGGGAACAAATGCAGCTCTCCAAGTATAAACCTTCAAACATTGTATTTTTCTAAATTTCAAAACAACCACTAACTGCATGAAAGGACAAGTTTATGAGTAAGGAATAGCTACAATGGCCAAAAAATTAGAAAGTCTTCAGTTTAAGGAGGTCTTCTTATCTAGCGATCCTTTTCAAAAATACAGTCCGGAAGGCTAGAAGACCTTCGAATGGCTAAATAAGAATTTATATTCAATTATGTGTATATATATATCCATAATGTAACATATCCAGCAAGACAGATGTAAAAGCATCTCACATTTTTCAAGCTCATCCTGGGAATCCCTTGCCCCAAACCAAAAGTGGTTCATTTTCAGTTGGCTGCTGCAGCACAAGGTTTGTGAACCACCACCCTGCCCTCTGGGGAGGGCTTACCACTTCTTCTCCAGGGAAGAGGTAGAGTCACCATCCTGTAAGTGTTCAAAACACCTATGAATATGGCACTTGAGAACGTGGTTTAGTCGTGAACATTGTGGTGGTGCTGGATTGACAGCTGGACTTGATCTTAAAGGTATATTCCAACCTTAATGATTCTGTGATTCTGAATGAGTAAGTGCATACATGTGTGAGTTTCAATACATGTAGCCTCTTCCAAGTAGTTTTCCTGGGCATAAACTGACAAGATTACCATTGCCCAAGCCCTCTGTCACTAGGGTGCATGCAGCAGCAGACAGTTCCAGGACATCAATGAGAAGAGCCACACACCCACAGCTACACGCTGGGCCCTTAGCACTGCACATCTACAGGTGCTCCCTACTCAGAGGTTAACCACCATCTACCTTTCCAAAAAATGCAGAGATGACTATATGCACTGGATAGTCAGACTTTCCAGAAGAGTGAATTTTGTAAGTAACTTTTAAAAAGAAAGATATTCTCATTTTTTGCTTGAATTTAATCTTTCATACACACCCACCTCCCTGCCATATGTAATCAGAAATGAATCACAGTTATAACAGCAGCTGCTTTAAGTCTTTTTCTGCTTTTTCTTCACTAGAAATAACACCTTCATTTGTGCCACTGATGGGCTCACAGCATCCTTTATGTCAGTCCAATAATCTTCCTGTCCAACACTTGGCTAATTGCCCCCATCCATACAGACATATACATAGTATTTCTTCTGTGTCTCTTGTGTATCCCTCCCCAATATGATTTTGGCATCCTTACAGTGTGCCTCATTGACTACACTTCAACTTGCCCAGTTTGCAGCAGCATAGTATTTATCTCTTGCTGAATAGAAGTTGCTTGGTTTTGTTCTTAGTCCTTAACACCATGTATGGTTTGTCAATACAGGTCATGTGAATCCCTCGTGTTATCTGAGAAAGCAGAATAAAAAGCATATTTTCTATCATGTTACATGAATCAGTTGTTTTCACAGAAAATAAGGACATAGTCGAAGAGTAATTTATACAGACAAAATCAGCTGTGGAGATTTCCAAGCCTATTTTCCTGCAGTCTGTCAATCAAGGAACTCTGGCTTAACTTTTCAATTATCTACTCAGGTATGAGTTTACTCATTTTCACACAGAGCCAGTGACTGGTTAACATCCTGTTCTTTAAAGAATATGAAGGGGGAGCTTGGAAAAGTTCCTAGAAACAATGTCTTGCTACAAGGAACAGAGATGTCAAATGATAGTATCCTCATGCATTTGTCTTAGCCATGCATTCCTTCTGAGTCCATCTGTTCTGTTTTCTAATAACATGCCCACTTTTTGGCAGTACTCAAAAGAATGAGGTATTTCAGTGATTATACTCCACTGACCTTTAGTCCCTTTCAGAAATATCTTGTATTTCCAAACTGCTAAATCCATCTACTCCAAAATTTTTAAAACATCGGCACAGAAGGGAATCAAAACTCGTATATGAACACGAACATGTAAGAGACATTTCCAGTTTCTTTTAAGTCTATGGTGTCCAGAACAACTTCCTGCGACCTAGCAGTCAATACAGAGTTTGCAAGCCAACTCCACCATTAGCATCCTCAGACTGAGCAGAGAGGCTGATTTCCTCTCTAGGCTGACTTAGAGGTATACAGACATAGAAACTGTTTGCTGTACTGTTTCTGAGATGTTGACTAAAGGACACAAGTAGCTGTAGGAACTGATCTACTTTAAATGACCCCATCAATAGCTACAAGGAGAAAAGACTAATTTTATGCAGTAACAGATCCAGGAGCAAATGTGCTTTTTCTCTGTTAAAGGCTAGACAAGTGTCTATGGAGAAGACCTTAATCTGCAGTGCTTACAGACTTTCATGTCTCAAGTACTGACCAAAACAGATTCTCTTCATAAAAGCAGAGAAAAAACAGCATTGTTTTTTTCCTGTAAAGTTGATCTAAGTACCAGCTTATTCCTCAAATGCATGTTTAAGGCAGAGGTATGGGCCAAAGAAGCAAGGGAACACAGATAGCTAAACTGCACTAAATTTTGTAATCAATAAGGCTGTCATATGCACTTTGTTCTCTTCAGTGATGATGGAAGCAGGAAAATGTGCTCTAAAGCCATTAAAACCTCCTGAAAAACACATCTACATTTCATAAGATGTATGAGATATTAAGCCTTTGTACAATTCACTCATTTAGCAAAACTTCAAGACTTTAAGTCATCCTATAAAGGCTTTGCAAAGTAGTAATGTACATCTTTGAGATGTATTTATCATATCTTCCTGAAAGTGTTGTAATACTGTCATTATAAGTAACTTCTACATAGAATGCAAGAACAGATTGTATAAATATGCCTTTTCCCCCAATATTTTCCATGGTTATGGAAGTCAAAAGCATCTGAGTTCTCTGATGACATAAGTAAGAACAAATCACATCAGCATCACTTTATCCACTTACAGTCAGAGAATTTGGGCTAGATATTTCTGAAGCAGAACCTGACATAAGTGACTAAGTAGCTTTCATACTTTTCTTACTCTAGAACCTTTAAATATTGACATCAACCCAGTAAGACCTTGAGATTCAGGACTTGAACCAAGAGCTCCTGCACTATTAAGTGGCAGTATGTATATGGCCCTCTTTTATGGCCCAGCCTGACCCAAGAGTTCTTCCTCCAGGCTCCTTGCTGCTGGAATGCTGCCTTCCCATCTGACTGTCCAAACTCTTGGGAACAGAAAATACTAGAAACTACTTTAAATATTTGCTTAAACTTCAAGGTGACAAGATTTCTAAATATGGTCTTAGCAGCTTCTTCCTGAGAGCATTCTGTTATACAGCACCATGCTCTTCAGAGATGGCACATTAACTGTTTCAGAGAAACACTCTGGAAATTCATAAAAGCTATTTTCACTATCTAAATGCAACTCGAAGAAGATCTGCTATGCTGTTTCAGCAAGGAACATTGTTAATATTTTGTCCTTAGGTCTAGGCTTAAGAACAGGGTTTGGAGAGTGTAGAAAATGAAGGAAGCAGTAGCTCTAATTGCCTCTATCTTTGAGGACTTCAACATTAACTTTTGTTTAGATTTCCCTGCTATTGCTGCCACCCTGAAACATAACTATAACACAGCATCCTAACAGTAAGAAGTGCTCTTACATCTGAGGTCAAATTTTCCAGTTGCTGAACTACATGGATATAGGGTGCATTGGATCCTAGGAAGAAAACACCAGCTACCCCAAATCAGGAAGATCAAGCTGCAGCAATACCAGAATACTCACACCTCCAAAGACCCACAAAGAGCCAAGAGCAAAAGCAATAGCACCTCCATGCATTACAGAACAGCTCCTGGCCAGATTACTGAGCTAACAAGGGAAAGCACCACTCAGAGCCACCCCACTCCTAAAGAAAGGAAGAGAACACCAATTAAGTCTGAGGCAGGAGTGACCAGAAAAGCCTATGTTGAGTTACTGGCACATTCTGGCTTGTAATAGTAGTTGCTTGCTCTCTCTCTCCTTTTCAATTATGCTTTCCCTATGCTAGCAGCAATTTGTTTTCTTATTCTTTCTGTACTCTACAACTAGGTCAATAAGCTTGGATCCAGCATTTGATCATAGGTGACACTATCTTTTTAAACACACATATTGACCTACCCATAGACCTCCTGTAGCCAGGTGCTCTTTGTGAAGGAAAAGCATTTCAGAAACTGCTCCAAGACCTCCTATCCATTACTCACATCCCAGCACCTCAGAACTTACATTACTGCCTTGATATTTGTGACCGACACTTGTTTCCTCAACCTGATTTCATTAGAACTACACAGCGCCACAAGTCACCAGTTTAAAAATCAGGGTATCAAGTGATGTGGTTGGGAATGTTCTCACCCACTACAAGAGTGGTTTGCAGAACAGTTTAACAGGAAATATCACAAAGTGCCAGCATGCCATCTGTTCTAACCTCTATGTTAAAGTTAACAGCTATTTTGGATTTCAACAAAGGAAGTCAGCTAAAGCTATTAACATTGGTTTTTTGTTTGGTTTTTTTTCCCCAGGGAATCTAAGCACCCACTATTTTTATCAAATGGAACAGGAACAACAGGAACTGGAGATCCCTGAAGAAGAGGCAGACAACAAAAAATCTGGGACACAAACAGCACTGTGTTGCATAGCAATGCCAGTCACTTATCTCCTTGCACATAAGTCAAGCCAGACTTTTCCCAGTTTGTCAGAAGCTGCCACACAAACAAGGCAGCATCACCACACATACACGCAGTGACTGATTGCAGACTGAGGACATACTCAACCATCCAGCCCACTGCCAGCAGCCCCCAGCACATCTGTGTCTTGAGTGTATTTCTGGGATGAAGTATCAGTTAGTCTGTCTGTGCTCAAGATTAATTCTAGGGATGGATACAATGCTTTTTAAAGACATAATATTTAATGTTACTAATTAATATTAATGTTTAATATTGAGGCTGGGAAGGGTAAGGCAGTAATAAGTAATTTACTCAAAAGAAAAAAGGGAAGTGATAGTATTTTCTACTTGTAGTTAAAAAGACCACAAACTTTTTAAGTGGCTCTTTATTTTTTCTCTTGGGAGCTTTAGCTCACTCAATAAGTAACTCAAATCTTTTCCTCCTCCACACACTCCCTTTCATGAAGGGGCAGTCTCTCAAACCAAAAAGCTTGACACTAGGTTTGACCCTAGTCTGATTCAAGAATTTATTTCCAGCATCAGTGAGGCTGAAGTCTCACAGGACATTTGTCTCTGGGCATCACATGATGTCAAGTACTTGCCTTTAAGCAAATCTCGAGATTTTCACCAAAAGGCCATGCTCTGAAGTTTTGGTGCTAACTAAAGGTAATTTTTATCTTAGTCTCATGACTGAGGAATAGGAAACCTATTCCTTTTAATCTAAGAACCTAGAAAGAAGGGATCTTACATCCAACACATTTGAACTGAGAATACAGTTTTCTTGGTGCTCTATCTAACCCTGTATTTCTTGCTTGTACTTCTTAAAGGGCTGAAAGACATGCTGTCACTGCAAAGCACCTCAGAGGAGACCTTTTCCTCAACAGCTATAGGTACAAACTTCTGTGTCAGAATGGTGTCCAATGAAGCAACAGTGGTGCCAGCACAAGCACATTTAGCATGACACAGATGATGATGTCTGCAAGGCCTAAAGCCAGTCAATGTACAAACTAGATTTATAAGAGTTCAGTTATATACGATGCAGTAGTTTCCATAGCTTAGAATTTGAGTAGTCAAAAATAAAAGTAGTACAGATGGTACATGTTCCCCACAAAGCAAATCACGACACTACCTGAACTTCTGCCAAACCAAATCACCATTCTATGAAGAGAACACAGCATCTATCATCATCATCACAATCAACAGAACTAAAGGGCAGAAGTAACCTCTTCTGCATCTATTAGTGGGAGGAAATATTCACAGCAATATCCATACACCTCCCTCAAGAGACATCTGCATTGTTCCTGTCAACCACAAATCTGACTCCTTTATTTCAAAGGAAATATGAATTCCTGAATAAACAGGTCATTAACTCAATTCCTTTCCAAACCAGTATTAAAGCACTAATCCCAGTTCTGTTTGTGTTAAAAAAGATATTACTATAAAGCAATAACATGAAGTAATAGGCCATCAAAGGCAGAGAAATTAAATTATAATCAATACTAAAATATCATGAATATCATGCTTCACATCATGAAGCTTAGAGTCCAGAACGTCATCTTAGATATGCTTATGAATAAGAACCTTAAATAGAACTCAGGAGTTCTTTACAGAAGCACATAACAGTGATTTTTAAACATTTTACAAGGTTCAGGTATTTATAGAGGCAAACACAGTTCCTATTTGCACATTTGTCAGAAGCACAACTGAACTTTCTCTCCAGTGCTAGCTCCACCTTCCTCCCCAACCATCCAAAGCTGCTTCCTCGGATCTGTTCCTGCCTGCCTCACCACACAAATTTCAGCACACAACACCGGGTGCAACAGCACTCTTTGGCATTTACTTTTAACAGCCAAATGAAGGAATTATACACTACTGAAAAAAGCAAAGACAACCTTAGGATAGGCAAACTGTCAACTCGGTTGACAGCAATCATCCTATCCTCTTCTGAGATGTGATGCCATCTAGGCATCAGATGCACACGTTAAATTTCACATCCCAGCTTTTCATAACCATTAACCTGTTTTTACAATGTCTTGCTTCTCTGCTACACAGTTAACTGGGCTGTGTTAAATTTCACATCCCAGCTTTTCATAACCATTAACCTGTTTTTACAATGTCTTGCTTCTCTGCTACACAGTTAACTGGGCTGTGTTAAATTTCACATCCCAGCTTTTCATAACCATTAACCTGTTTTTACAATGTCTTGCTTCTCTGCTACACAGTTAACTGGGCTGTGTTAAATTTCACATCCCAGCTTTTCATAACCATTAACCTGTTTTTACAATGTCTTGCTTCTCTGCTACACAGTTANTTTAACTTCCCACAAAAGCCACTCTACGGAAACCCTCGCGCTGTGCACTGCTGCTGTAGGTCGCGCTGTGTCATTTCACCACTCTCTTGGTATTCGCTCTGGCCAAAAGCCACGCGAGGAGGGTTAAGTCTAGAGATGGCTGCACAGTAAACCCCGGAGCCAGGGGGAAATCCCAGTCGCAATCCCAGAGTGCTGGTGCACGCCGCAGCGCAGGTGACCCGCAGCGCCCTGACCAGCGGCTTTCCCCACCTGTGAGTGGGGACGAGGAGCCAGCCGCACACCGGAGC